>PVJL010000371.1:150404-440689 GCA_004026885.1 Lyroderma lyra | reverse complement strand
CTCTCCACATCCTCTCCAGCACTTGTTATTCCTTGTCTTGTTGATAACAGCCATTCTCACAGGTGTGAGGTGGTATCTCATTGTGGTTTTGATTTGCATTTCCCTGATAGCTAATGAGGATGAGCATTTTTTCATATGTCTGCTGGCCATTTGTATTTCCTCATGGGAGAAGTGTCTGTTTAGTTCTTCTGCCCACTTTCCAATTGGGTTGTTTGTTTTTTTTGTTGTTAAGTCGTATTAGTTCTTTATATATTTTAGATATTAGACCCTTCTCTGATGCGTTATTTGCAAATATTTTCTCCCATTCAGTTGGCTGTCTCTTTGCCTTGTTGATGGTTTCTTTTGCTGTGCAGAAGCTTTTTAGTTTGATATTGTCCCATTCATTTATTTTTGCTTTTACTTCCCTTGCCAAATCTTAACTTGATTATATCTGAAAAGATTCTATTTTCAAATAAGGTCAGATTCATAGATATTGGAGTTAGAACCTCAGTATCTTTTGGGGGGAGACAATCCAACCTATTACAGTCTGCCCTCTGGTCCCCCAATATACATGTCCTTAGAGGTCTGGCTCTACGGGACCTCTTCAGGCAGAGGGAAACAGCCATGTGAAGACGGGGGCCGATACTGGAGTTACTCTGCCACAAGCCAAGAGATGCTTGGGGGATGGGGTACCAGAAGCCAGAAAAGACAAGGATGGATCTTCCTCTAGAAACTTTGGAGGGAGCATGATCTTGCTAATACCTTGATTTTGGACTTCTAGCCTCCAGAACTATGAAAGAATACATTTCTGTCATTTGAAACCATCCAGTTTATGATACTTGATTTTGGCAGCCCTACGAAACCAATACTCAGGCATCCCTAAGATACTCTGTGGAAAAATCTGAAACACAGAGTCCGAGATGAGAGATGGTGAGATAGACAAAGTCCTGATGGTATATGGCAGTCTCTGGTAGATTGTATTATTTGTTCACAATTCACCATTCCCTCCCTTCTCTTGTTAATTCCCTAGTTCATGTTGGGTGGAGTACACTTTCCTATCACACTGGTATTGAGCTTCTCCTTGTTTTGACCAATAGAATATGGACAGAAGTGCCAGGGCACCAATGCCAGCGGGGGACTTAACAGGCTTGGCCAGTTTCAACCAGGCCTACTGGAGTTTCTGCCCTCTCCTAGAGGTAAGTGGGTCTCAGGCTGCAAAATGTGGTCAAATTCTGGACATAGTTTGAAGGAGAAGCCTGATGTATACACTTGATGAATTGGATGGGGAGGTGTGAGAAAAAGAGAAGAGCAGCTGGAAGGATGGATTTGACATTTACTGAAAGGGGAAAACTTGCAGTAAATGGGAGGTAGGTATTTGAGGTGGTGCTGGTGGACCATGAGTTTTACCTTGCACGTTTAAATTTGAGATGACTATTAGACATTCATGAGATCACAGAAAATAAATGAGGGCTGTTTGGAAGGTATGCAGCCATGTAATATGAAAAACAGAGGCATTTATAGCTGGATGTATTGGTTGCTACCCCTGGTTTCTGGCAGAGAGCTCCCCAAACCCTTGTAAATTCCTAAGTTATAGAACTAGGAGCATCTCTTATTCTAAGATTTGGTCTTTATTTCATTCCTAACAGAGGGCTCCTAAAATCCTTACAAATGCCTAAAAGATAAGAACACTAGGAGCATCTTTTGTTCTATTGAGGTGACTGAGTAGGTTCTTGAATGGCTCCTGGATGGGGCCTGGTTACCAGAAAGATCAAGCCATGATTAGAAGCTTGGGATTTTCAGCCCACCCCTTGAGCTCCGGAGAAGGGAGAGGGGTTAGAAACAGCCTTAATAATTCATCATGCCTATGTAAGAAAGCCTCCATAAAATCCCAACAGTACACGTTTGGAAAGCTTCCAGGTTGGTGAACACAATCACACACTCCAGTTCCACGGGCACAGAAGCTTCTGAGCTTGGGACCCTTCTAGACCTCGCCCTGTGTATCCCTACATCTAGCTGTCCATCTGTGTCCTTTGTCATCTCCTTTAATAAACTGGCAAAGTGTTTCTGTAAGTTCATTTTCATTCTCTGGCTTAGAAAGCTTTCACTGGCTGCTCACTCTCTCGTTACAATCCCTGCTTATTCCTTAAATCTTGGCACTGTGCTTCTCCCCCACCCGGCCCCATCTCCTCTTCCCCAAACCCTGTCCTGTTCCTAGAACTCACTGTGCTCTTCCTTGCCTCTGGGGCTTCGCGCAGACTCTCCTCTCAGCACAGACCACTGTCCCACTTCCCTCCCCTCTCCTAGACTTTAAGGTCTAATTCTCACCCATCCTTGGAGTTTTAATTGAAAAACAACTTCAGACAGATGGCCCTCTTCACCAGCCTGGGCTCTGTCCTTCTGCCACACCATTTTACAATCACTCCAGCAATGAATGAAGGTTCCAACTTTTCCACATCGTTGCCAGCACTTATTAGTACCTGCCTTCTGTTTGTTCCTTTACATTTCAGCCGACGTAGTGGGTGTGAAGTGGTATCTCATTATGGTTTCGTTCGCACTTCCCTAATGACTCATGTTCAACATGAGTCTTATATGTACTTACTGACTGCTCTTTGCTTTTGTGTTGCTTTGAGGCACTTTTTGTCATACAGAGATTTTAAATTCAAATGCAGTTTTGATTTAAATATGGACAAATGAATAAATACAACATGAAATGTTTAAGTGTCCAAGTGAAATTTTCAAAAATAAATGGTGTTAAAAATGTAAATATATTTCTGATGTTTATTAAAATGAGTACAATCCAGTCAACAATTTTTTGATTTTCCAAACTGTGGGACATTCTGACTGAATGTGACACTTACCAGAAAGAGCTCCTCTGGGGGCTTATTCCCATCCAGCTCAATGAGATACGGGGAATCGTGTTCAGCCATCACTTCCTGCAGGTAATAGAGAAGAAATCTTATAATCCAGAATCACTGGGAAAACTAAATGCAAGAATAGAATCTTAATATACTATGAAGAAATCTTTAAATTGCTTTATACATGACATCATGTATTTTATTTTTAATGCTCAAGAGACCTATTGCCAAAGCTTAGTCTTCTCACCATGATTTTTATTCTCTTCGTGTGTGTGTGTGTGTGTGTGTGTGTGTGTGTGTGTGTGTGTTTCAGTTTTTCTCTACACTGAAGTCTTAAGAGTCTTTCCCATTAGAAAATGTTCTGGGACATCTGTCTCTCTACAGATACTCATAAAATGATTTCTGTCAAACTGACACTTGAAAAATGGGATTGGTTTTATTCCTCTGGCTATGGAGGAGGTTTAGCCTCCAGCTCTCTGTTCACCATCTAACCATAACCTCTGTGCGCTTTTCTATTAGATCGTTTCTTTTCCCTAACATTCATGGAAAGTCTTTAGCCCTTAACTGTTAGAGGGATGGCAAGTATTTTACCTTGCTATCATTTATCTTTTGACTTTGTCTATAGGGTCTTCTGCAATATAAAATATTTATATATTTTAAATATATATTTTCATTGCTTCTCGATTTCCTTTCTTGCTTAAATTAGATTTTCTCTATTTCAAGATTATATTCATATTCTTCTAAATTTTCTTAGGCTATTTTTTTGTTTTGAAGATTAAAACCTAAAATCCATTGTATTTTGTTTTTATACATTGGCAATATTGAACTTTGAGTCCTCTGTTTCCAGAAAGTAGGAATGCCTGAGAGCTAAGACCCACCTCCACCCTTCTTCAGGGATTCAGATAAGAGCCATCTCCATCCTTCCTCTTGATTCCCGTAAGACTTGAGAATGGCTCCCTTGTTTACCTGCCTCCATAAAACCCGAGGTCCCCTTCCTTTTCTTTGAGAAGTTCCTTATTAATGAAGGTTCTCCCTATTGCAAAAGTCAACAAAATCAATTCAATTGTCCAGTGCATTTTGTCTTTCACAGTGCTGTGAGAGGTTGGGTTTTAAGTGTTTCTTTTTTCTAGACAGATAGCACATTATGCCATCATTATTTAGTTAGCCATAAATAACCATGTTCTGAACAAGAAAGCACATAATGCTTTTCTGTTTTTCAGATTTTTTCTTTAAGTTAGGTTCTTAAGAGTGGATTTATGAAGTCAAAGAGTATGAACAGTCCAAAGATACATGTACCAGGTGAGACCAAGAGTCAAGGTGGGATTTAAAGACTAAGAATGAGGACTTGGTTTTGGATTACTCTTGAAGAAGGATATAAACCAGAAAATTATGCAGGTTAGTTTGCTCCCACTTGCTTTCCTCAAGTCTCTTGGAAGTGTACTGAATTTTAGTGGTCTTGGCCTCCCAAGTTAGTTGTCATCTCAGCCAGATCAGAGGAGACTAGAATTGCAGGCTCCTACCTTTTCTGGCTCTCCATACCACCCCCGCCAGCCTCCTTCTATACACACCAGTTCCCTGCAATTGTTTTACTGTTAAGCAAGTGTCACCTGGGCCTGAAGTCTAGGTTCTTGGTTTTGAAATTCTTGCTTTGTTGACACTAGGGCAATTAATTCTTATCTATGCTTTGTAGCAGGACCTAGAAGTTTTCCACTTCCAGACTTTTTATGGATAAGCTATTCAAAAATGACTATACTGATTTCTATTCTTTTCGGCAGGGTGTGAGTGTTTGCTTTACCTTGCTCTTTCTAGCATCAGGAATTCTTATTCTGTGTTCAGTTCTTTAAAATTTGATTGTGGAAATGATTCTTCATTATTTAGATTAGCATTTCTTTATAATCTGTGAAGATTAATATTTTCCTGAAGACCTGTTACTCTTTTTGTCTTTCATTGTTATAAACTGTCCAGATTTATGGCCTACTTATTTCACGAGGGTCAGAACTTACAGGTTTAAAAAAATCATTTCTATGACCTTTTTATAATTGATGTGGATATATTATTTCCAGTTTGTTGTATTTTGAATGAGGTTTTTAAATTTTTATTTTATTTTCAGAAGTCTTATACATAGCAAAGTAGAAGCTATCCCTTTTTTTCATTGATGATCTCATCACTTATCAGCTGAACATCTGTTAAGCATTTACCACGTGCCAGACTTTGGGCACTGCACTGGGAATGGACAGCGCTCGGATGGAAGACCTGGTCCCTATCCTTGAAGGGACTACCTCTGCTTAATTCCCCCCCTCCCCGATGAAAACAGTTTTCTAATTTTCTGAACCTGATTTCAATTATATTTTATTTCATATCTGATGCTAGCCACTTATTTTTTTTTCTTTAAGAACTGCCTTTTTTCTCTTTTATTGTTTTTTTTAATTCATTTTTATTGTTAGACTTATTGGGGTGACATCTGTTAGCAAGGATTACATAGGTTTCAGGCATCCAATTCTATAGTGCATTGTCAGCTTGTTGTATAAGTTCACCACCTAATGTGTGTTCTCTTTCCATCACCTTATATTTAGCTTCCCCCCCTCCTCTCCCACCCGCTCCCCTTTCTCCCCTCCCTAACCCACTAGTCCCCAAATAAACATTGAACTATTGATGGTGTCCATGGGTTGTTTGTTTGTTCATTTCTTTTCTCTTTGTTGCTTTCAGTTTTATATTCCGCATATGAGTGAAGTCATACAGTTCTTTGTTTTTTCTGTCTGGACTAGCCACTTATTTTTGTTGAATAAAGAAAGAATGTTATAGACACATAAATTACTCTTAAGAAGCTATGTTTAAAGGCCAGGAATAGAAGAGGAGGAAGGGAGGAATAAAAGTCATACATAAGAAAATAATTAAGCTTGGTTTTCATGTTGCAGAGTAGATAATTAGAATGAAAAGGATCCACTTATTTGTCTTTAAAATACATAAACATTAAAAAACAGCATAAAACAAATTCTTTTACTTTACCAGATGGGAAAAGGCAACTTGAAGACTGTTTTCTATTTGTCTCTGTAGCTCTATTGCTTAGCATGTGTCTGGCCAAATACCCCAGGTTCAATAAATATTTGTTGAATAAATCTCCAATACAAATCTGGCAGAGTCTCCCTTGAAATTTTGGCTGTATAAAATATGCTTTTCATATAATTGTAATTTTAGAAATCATATTTATAAAATGCTAATTATTTTATTACAATATATAATGGCCTTAGGTTTACCTATAATCAACTTTGAACGGGTTAACGATAGAAACCAATTTGGAGATAATTCTTCTTTAGATTTTAATTTAAATAAATTAACAATTCCTATTAGAATAAAAGATGCACTTTAAGTATACATTTGTTTTGATAAACCCATAAATTACAGATTCAAAATGATTTTACAAAATAGTCTCCTAACATGGGTTTTCCAACCTCCAACCATAAAACAATTCCTCTAGTGACTTTTGAAAAATGTTGCTCATTTATCCCTTTCTAGCAACGCTGCTGCTGTGTAAGAGTAAAAGAACATTGTTCTGCAAAACAGCCATTGGGGTGGAAGCCTTATTCTAATGCATGTGACCAAGCTCAAGAGGAGGAGAATCAGACAGATAATACATACAGATGAACAAATATGAGAGCTATTGAACCAGCGACAGAGCACAAATATCAATATTCCCATTTTTAGCAATATATCTTCTTGTTCTTACTTCTAATGGATGAAGAAGGATCTCCTTATAAAGTTTAACAGAGTCCTCAATATTTTCCAAATAATCCTCAGGCCTCTGAACTAGATGTTGAAGAATTTCAGATGCCATCTGCATTTCACTAGTAAATGCCTAAATGGAAAAGAAGAGATTTTAAATATCTTTATGTTAATGATTACTTCATTTATAAGCCACATCCTTCCCTCCTTACAAAATGCTGTTTTGACATGAGAAGCAAACAGAAGGGAAAATCAGAGATGGAGGATTTTTATTTCAGAGAGACTGAACACCTGGAGGGAACTTTATCAGATGGAATCAAACTTTAAATTGACTTTGAGACTTAGCAATTTCTTTTTGCTCCTCAATGAGTAAGGAAGAGCAGGGAAGAAAACATCAGACTTGTAGAGACAAAGAAATGAAATATTCTCTGAATATCATTCACTTAGGAAAGACTGATGGGATACCTACTAAGTGCCAGGCGCTTCTAGAGGCTTGAGATATTACAGTGAATAAAACCAACTAAGATGGTGGGGATCCCATACATCACAGTCGGAGAAGACAAAAAAAAAAAAAAAAAGAAAAAGAAACCAGTAGACAAGTACATATATAATAGGAAGCACAAGGAAGAAAGGTAATACAGGATAGAGGGGCTGGAGAGTAACAGGAAAAGGTGCTATTTTAATCAGGTAATCATGAAGTGACATTTGAATAGAACCCAGAAGGAAATGAGAGAGAGAGCCACCCAGATTTCTGAACAAAGAGCATTTCCAAGCAGAGGGAATACTGCATGTAAAAGTTCTCAGCCCCAGGCCTGGAAAGTGCTCAATATCATATTTATTATCCTATTATTATTGCTCTAATTACGAATTCTAGTTTTTATCAATGTATACACATTCATATTTTATACCATTTGAATCATGTTATCTATTATGTAAGCCATTTTATAACTTATTTGAAATGCTTTAATGGTCAAATAACATTATTAATATTCTTAAATATATGATTATCTAATGATTATTCTGTAGTTGGACCACAAGAATGTTTTACATTTTTCCCAATTAAAAATCCTGTTTACTAAATAATTTTGTACATAAATCTTTATATTGCTAATATTTCCCCTTAGAATAGTTCCTAAAAGTAAAATTATTGGACTAAAGATTGTACATTTCAATGTAGTTTAATACACACTGTATTTTCCGAAAGACATTATCATTTTTCTCTCATTAGCAGGGGGCTTTGCTAGGATGCTTGTGAATTCAAACAGCACTCCACTTCTTATGAAGCACCTACTGTATGTGGTGGACTATTACTGGCTCTGGGGATATATAGTCCCTGTGGCACAGAGCTTACATTCAGTGGGGTGGACAGAGAATAAGTAAGTAAACAGATAACACAATTTCAGAAAGGGGTAAGTGCTGTGAGGAAATGAAGCAGGTAAAGAGTTGGGCCTGTGACGTTCAGCTGGTAGCTACTAGCCACACATACCAACTGAGCACGAGAAAGGGGGCAAGTGCACATTGGAATGTGCTGTATGTGTGAAATACACACCAGCTTTCAAAAACTTAGCATGAAAAGATGTCATCATTATTAGCATTTTTATGTTGATTACATGTTGAAATAATATTTTGGATTGACTTCAATAAAACATATTATTAAAATTACTTCTGCCTATTTCTTTTTACATTTTTATTTGTAAAGAGGTGGCTACTACCACATTTAAAATCATTTATGGCAGGGTATATTTCTGGGTTAGAGAGTCCTTGGCTGGACGGTCTCTGGAGATGTAATCCCTGGGGCAAGACGTGGGTGACAGGAACCAGCAAGCACGTGAAGAAGACCTGGAGGAGAGTGCGGTAAGCAGAGGGCAAGTCTAAGGAGTGGAGGTGAGATTGAGCTCAGCACAGTTAGACACTGGCTGGGATATGCTGAGCAAGTTGCGGGAGACAGCGAGGGTGAGATCAGAGAGGCCGGGTCCAGGGTCTGGTAAGCCATGTGAGGTAACTGAAGGTCATTGAGGGTCACTTTTTTTCTTTAAATGGCCGTGGCTTCTGAAAAGAAAAGAATGGGATTGGGAGGGTCAAGGAAAGTGGAAGCCAAGAGAATATTAACAAAGCTATTTCAGAAGTTCAGGGAGATTGTTTACATTTGCAGGAATGTAAAGGTGAACACTTTCATGCTATTGACGCAAGTGGGCATCAGGCTTGCTCCAGAACATGGCAGAGATCACAGCAAACTGGGTCCTGGGGGCCGAATCTTGCCTGAAGTCCTAATTTAATTATCTCCCACAGCATTGACCTAGATGGTATTTGAAAAGTTTCAAACTGCCAACTACTCTTATTTTAAACACTGATTGTATCTTCTCTGGAAAACCCAGACTAACTGGTAAAAACAGGGCAGCTTTCCCACATGGCAGCGGTCGGCTGGGCTGGAGCTGAGAGGCAGCTGTCCTCTGAAGAAGGGCGCGCACCCTCTAGCTGTCCAGGAGAGCTTTCTGCACTAATGGAAATATTCTGTATCCGTGCTGTCCAATTTGAAGACATAGTCAAATCTGGTCACTGAGCACTTAAAATGTGGCTAGTGTTACTGAGAAACTAAATTTTTAATTTTTTATAATTTTAATTTAAATAGCCACATGGGGTTAATGGCTACCATGTTGGGCAGTGCAGCCCTAGCCTACCGTAGTCCTCACTCTTCCCTGGCCAACATCACAAATTGACATAACCATGGCTCCTGAAACTAAGGGAGCTGGGACCCCTACATCTCATTATCTTTAAGATGGTGTGCTTTCTTCATGCTAAAACAATACACTTTTGTTCGTATTTGCTATGAGGTCTTCTTTTTTAAAAAAAAAGATCTGGAGTAGATGTTGATTATTATTGATTGCCAGCCATATTTGTACAGAGAAGATTATTTTATGTTTTCGAATGGGCTTTCTTAATAGATTATTTTAAATTGAAATATAATTGACATATAACATTATATTAGTTTCAAGTATACAACATAATGATTCAGTGTTTATATACCCTGCAAAAAGGATCACCACAGTAAGTCTAGTTAACATTCATAATTACACATAAACAATTTTTTTCTTGTAATGAGAAATTTTAAGATCTGCTTTTAAATGAGAGAACAAATGTCAAAGACACATTGAACCCATTAGTGAGGGAACCAGCTAGATGACAAAGATGCAGTACCTACAGCCACTGAAATAAGATTACACACAAGGCTGTTTAACACCCACCAGGCAATAAAACTGTAACCTTTAGGGATTATCGTTTCTACCTGGGAAATGATTTGCAATGTGTCCATCTATAAATTGACAGAGTGTAGGCCCTAACAGGAATAGTATTTATTTATAATCAATTTATAGTAAGCTATAAACATCATATAAAATTATAAATCATAAATAAATTTATAACAGAAACACAGGTATATTTCAGTAAGGTAGGGAGTGGCAAACTATGGCCCACCCACCCTTGTGGCCCAAATCCAGTCCATCACCTGTTATCGGATTTCTTAATATCAAATCTTCCTCATTAAGTCCTGGTAGAAGATTCTTTTGGTTCTGAGCTACAGTATGTCTATTACTATTGACTTTAGGATTGTTGTAACAACATGTATGAGGGCTGCCCAGAAAAATCCAGCTATAAATGCCTCTATTTCTCATATCACCTGGCTGGGTACTTTCTGGACAGCCCTCATGTAGGTGAAATTGGGCTATAGGTTTCTTTTCATGTGCTCTCATTGTCAGAGTTTGGGATCGGGGTCATGGTAACTTCATAAATCAGATTATGCCTGGGCCACACTGCCCCCTACGTTACACTTGGTCCTTCATGACTCTAACCCTCACTGTAACTTGCACAGAGCTTGACACAATGTCGGTGACCAGGAACTCCGTTACTGAGAAACAGAGCAGATTCGCTGCCAGGATGTGAAGGGCTTTCCACGCTGAGCAGAAGGTTAAACCTGATGACCTCCAGAGTGTGACCTAGTCATTCCTGAAGACATGAAATATTTTTACTATTTCCTCTAGAATAAATAAAAACACAAAGAAAATGTAATTTTCTCTGTTATCTGCTGTTTCCTGTTATCCACGCTATCATTTCATTTAACTGCTGTGAATTTTAAAAGTGCACTGTATGGTATTGGGGTATTACCTCCTCTTCTTCCTGCTCTGCTTCCTCTTCCCCTTCCTCTTCTCCTTTGCCTTCTTTTTGGGCTTCTTTCCTCTTTTTCCTACGATTCCCAATGACTTCGGGGTCCCACTGATCTCGCGTGTAGATGTGCCCGGTAATGTGCTGTCTTTGCCCAGAAACTCTTTGGCATAAATCAAAATCACGGCACTAAGGAAGAACACTGAATCACTTAAAGCAGGTTAATGTTCTTACTTCCTGTTCATATATTATGCAATACATAAACGGAAAAAATTCCTTAAACCCCCAGGGCAGTGCAATACTGTAAATGTCATTTTGTATCAGGTTTCGGCACAAGTCAAGAGAGGCACGAGACACGACTTTCATGCTAGGTCAGTGCTTTTCTTTATCTGAAATTAATATATGTGAGAAGTTTTAAAATAAAAATGAGGTTTAGAAGAATAAAAGAAAGAGTTGGAGAAATAGAATACAGAATCAGTTTTGTCTGCAAAGGTACGCAGGAGGATTCCGTCAGATGAATTTGACAAGGCTGAGAATGAAGGGAAAGGGGGAATAGCCATATATTTAAAACAAAAGTTACTGTGTATCTACAATATTTACTATCATTTATAGCCTCCCGAGTGCAGTATTTCATACCATGGTAGTCATGGATGGGACCTGAAAGGTCGTCCATTCTAGTCTAACTTTTTCATTTTGTAAACGAGATAACTGAGTCTGGATAGTAAAAAAAAAAAAAAGCCCAAGCCGAAGTCTACAAGTAATTTTCTTTTGTCAAAGTGCTTTCACATGTGTAATATTTGACTCATTTCTTAAATTAATCCTGTAAGAGAAATGACCCAATATTATGACTACAGACATTTTGCAGATCAGAGAAGGCCTGGTCTGGTAGGTGCGAGGCTCTGGCCTCACACTGCACGGGCATGGGGGGAACTGCAACAGTGTGCCCCAGCCATGCTCCGGGGCACACTGTTAACGGTAACTTGGTTTAAGATAAAAAAAAAAAAAACTCTGGATGACATTCTATGGTTGTGGTTCTCAAACATTAGGGTGCAACCATGTATGGAGAACCATAAATGGAATTTTCTCTCTTGTGATTTATGAAGTCTGGAGTGAGGTTAGACATTTTAACAAGCATATTCAGTGATTCTGACGCTGACATAAGCAAGAAATTTTAGAACCTTCCATGCTCATTTTCTGACTTTTTGATGCCACCTCTGTGTGGTGATGTGATGGGTATTTATTGGGGCAAGATTTTTATTTAGGTTTCCAAATTTTTCATGAAAAAGATCTCAACCCATCTAGGTAATTAAAAAAATGTGTATTTACTTGCCTTTAATCAGCAACCCAGAATACCCACTTTGTGGGTCGTTGACAAAGATGACTGACTTGAGTTGTCTCCTGTTTTCTCTTGCAGGAAGTGATTAATAAGAGGGTGAGTTGGAAGGACATGTATAGAGCGGTGTGCCTCAGACTCAACTAGAAGGCTTTTCAACACAGCTGTACGCCACCCATATCGTTTCTGACTCTTAGTTCTGGGGTGGGGGCCTGAGAATTTGCATTTCTAATAAGGTTCTTTCTGAGTGCTACTGATGTGTTGGCTCTGAGACTGTACTCTGAGAACCACTGCTATAGTAGATCACTGGCCCTTAATGTTATTATTATTATTATTATTATTATTTTGGTAGTATAGATCCTTTTAGGATATGATGAAAGCCATGAACTTTTGCTTCAGAAAAATGCATGTATACATACAATTTTGCATGTAATTTTAGAAGGTTCATGATGCTTAAGGATTCATGGATCCCAGGATAAGAGCTGTTCTAGAAATTCTAGGCTTTATCCCCAAATAAGGCCAAACCATCAGAACAGTGTGTGTTACTCATATACTGAGGTCTGTTTCACATTAGGTCTTCTGATTACTCTCTGGATCAGAGGCTGCTGGGGATACCCACTATCACACTTATCATATAATGAGGTTCAAGACTTCATTCTCTACATTACAATCTCTTATATTAAGACCCATGTAAGACATTTCTCTCATTTTTAGTGGGAGCTTTGTTTTTCCTGAGGAATGGCTTGTCTTTTCATGGACAATGTGAATTTTACATTATTAATCACATTTCCCCCTCCTAGTTTGGCTCATCAAACTTAAAACCAAATTGATGCCCCCAAATTTAAGCACTTTGGGGACTTATGGTTTGTGTGCTCTTATTCCACCAGGTCTTAATGTCCTATATAATCTATATTTTCCATGGCTTAGATTTTATATTTGGTTTCAGTTCATCGTTCTTTCCTTCTCTCCATTTTACACATGCTCATGTGTCACACTGTCAGGATCACACAGGGACTCTGACTGGCCTCTGACCATGACCTGTGGCTGGGGCTGCACGTTCAGCCCTGCAATACCACCTCTCCGTCACTGCTGACCCCAACATACCACCAGGTGCCAACACCTGAGCTGAGAACCATCTAATTTATTTTCAGCTGTCAAGGCCTTTGGAGAATCAGGCGGGGTATGAATATAAAAGTTTGCTATTCATTTTCATATAAACAAGTAGTGCTCACCTCTCTGAATTCTTATCACACCCCATTATCAGGTTTGTAAAGAGAAAATTGAGGCTCCTGAATGTGATTTATTAAATTCTAACAGCTGATAAAGGAGAAAACTGGGAACAGGACTCAGCTTTGATTCTTTATCAATCTCGTTTCTTTAATATTCACACATCCAAATCATGTTTGTTCTTTCAGTTTATTGAACTGGCAAACTTATTATGTGTCTATGTTGTGCTGGTTGACATTTATATGAGTTAAGACATGGTTCCTGCCTCCAAGTAAGGCAGAGTCCAGAAGGAAAATGGCAATGACAATACAGCAAGGTCACATGATGGGAAAAAGAGAGTAACACGAACTGTCATCAGAGAGGGAGAGAGGGAGAGAGAGAGGAAGAGAGAGAATGAATTAGCTAATGTGTGTGCTCGTGTGCAGGGGGTGGTCATTAGGTAAAGTTCTGAGGAGATGATACCCGAACTGATTTTCAGAGGATGACTATGGTTAAGCCTGGTGAAGAGGCAAGGAGGTGTCTCCTGTAGATAGGGCTGCTGGTGCAAAAGCACAGAACAATAAAAAAGTATAACTCAGTCCCTATGATTGATGTATAAATTATTTTTTCCCTAACTACTTAAAATTTTTCAAAACATTCCTTTCACTACCATCGAAAAGAATGGTTAACTATACTAGAAAAACAACTAATATTCTTACCTTAATATTGATTATAATATCAGGTTTCAAATCTAAATTTTTAATTAATTCTATTTGCTCCAAAGTAGTCATGGCCTGTTGTGAGAGTGATGGTATTTCAGTGATAATATAACCTGTGGGATAAAATGTAATTTTTAAAGTTTTGTAACAATACCCATGAGAGCATGAATTTATTATTACTACTTTGTAAAATACGATCTAGTTGTTGATGAACACTAGTGCAGATCTTAAAATCCTCTGCCAAAAATCTTTAACTTAATAGTTAAGGAAGCATAACAATCAATAATATTTTTCTCATAAATAAAATCATTGGAGATATCTTTAAAAACTCCAAATCAATTTATTTTAGGCACATGAGTGCCTAGGGAAAGAAATTCCATGCTAATAATTCTTTTAACACATATTAGGAAAGCTCACACGACGAATGGTAAAGGTATATGAGGTCTGGCAGTTAAGTTCGTGAACTTGCCCCGTGCACTTATGTTGGCAGCACTGTACGGTAAGGTTTCATAAGATTGATACGTCTGTGTCTCACAGCTGTGTTCATGTCAACATGTGGCCGTGTCTTGATGAGTGGTGTTCATTATTGCTGTTGTGTGTTTTCGTGTACCATCGAGAAAATGTTGGAGCTTAAATTAGAGCAACAAATAAACATTAAATTTCTTGTTAAACTTGGCAAGAGTGGAAGCGAAATCAGGGACATGTTAGTCCAAGTTTATGGGGATAATGCCATAAAGAAAACAGCAGTGTACAAATGGAGTAAATGTTTTTCTGACAGGAGAGAAAGTATCACTAATGAAGTGAGGTCAGGGTGACCAGTAACAAGCAGAACTGATGAAAACATTGCACAAATTCATTGAATTGTGCATCGAAATCATCGGCCAACTGCGAGAAGCATAGCAAACCAAATAAACATTGGAAGAGAAACGGTTAGAAAAACCTTAACTGAAAATCTTGGCATGAGAAAGGTGTGTGCAAAAATGGTCCTGAAAGAGCTCACCAATGAACAAAAGCAGAGGAGAGTTAAAGTTTGCCAAGACCTTTTGGAGAGACGAGATGTTTTGGGCTGTGTTATCACTGGTGTTGAAACATGGGTGTACCAATACGACCTGAAACAAAACGTCAAAGTGCACAGTGGAAATCAGCCAATTTTCCACAACCAAAAAAGTTCTGTCAGTCCACATCAAGAGTTGCAATGATGTTGCTAATCCTTTTTGATATCAGAGGGATTGTTCATTATGAATTTGTACCAACTGGACAGACAGTGAACCAAGTTTACTACTTGGAAGTGCTGAAAAGGCTGCATGAAAAATTTAGACAAAAATGACCTGAACTTTTTGCCAACAACTCATGGCTCTTGCATCACGATAATGCACCAGCTCACACGGCATGTCTGTGAGGGAGTTTTCAGTCAGTAAACAAATAACTGTATTGGAACACCCTCCCTACTCACCTGATCTGGCCCCAAGATAAAGGAAGTTTTGAAGGGAAGACATTTTGATGACATTCAGGACATTAAGGGTAATACAATGACAGCTCTGATGGCCATTCCAGAAAAAGAGTTCCAAAATTGCTTTGAAGGGTGGACTAGGCACTGGCATCGGTGCACAGCTTCCTAAGGGGAGCACTTCAAAGGTGACCATAGTGATATTCACCAGTGAGGTAGGTAGCACTTTTTCTAGGATGAGTTCATAAAATTAATTGTCCAACTATATACACACACAGACACACACACACACACACACAAATAGATGTTTATATATGGATGGACAGATATAGTTTATTTTATATATCATCTATATGGGGCGAGATATTTCTACCGATAGATACAGTTTGCAGTGACGAGTCTGCATTTGCTACTACTATTATTGATTTGTTTTGTCAATCATGTTTTTTACTGCACTTCATTCTTATCCCTGCATTCTTAATAATCACTAAGTCCTCCCTTAATTTAATGAGAATGTAAAGCAGCTTTTAAATTTTTCTTCTTTCATTCAATACACCTATTTCTTCCCAAGCACATCTTTATTTTTTTTTCCTTCATTAGCAAATGTGATAGAGTTTGCTCTTTTCTTTTCAGTCATTCTGAGCTCCAGTAGCCTTTGTTTTGAGAAATTAGATCCAAAGCCCCTTGCTCAGCAGGGCGATTTCTCGCCCCAGTCAGAGGGTAGGCTTGATGAATGGGCTGACGCCTGACAATATCTGCAGCCAGTGGATAAGCTGGGGTTATTCTGTTTCCTATTCCTGCCTTGTAAGTAGGGGTTAATGTGAAGAAACCTCACCATTGACAGGACTTAGTAATAAAATTCAGGGTGAATGGGGAAGCAGTCAGCAGAGTCTGTCAGCACTGCAAGAAGGACCATGGCAGAATTTTTTTATGCTTTTGCTGGATAACACAAAGCTGAAAGAAGATTGCATCACATAAACTTAAAAAAATTTTTTAAATAAAGTGAAGAGTGTTATGAATAAAAGTAAGTAAACAAACAAAACTATTTGAACTGCTCAACTGAATTCAGGCTCTGGGATCTGTACGAAGGCAAAAGAAAGACAAACTCCAGAAGTTATTTATTCCTCAGAGAAAGCATGAGTTCCAAGGCTGTCTTGATAGCCACCAATGAATAAAAATAAACATACCAAAGTGAGAGACTTCTAGGGACTTGAGTTTCTCCAATATCAGCTTTGTGACAAGTTCATCTGGAATGCTTTGACCACTGAGCAGCATCGATAGCAGCTAAGAACAAGCACAGATATTGTACATTATTGTATAATTACACCTATGACATAAAGTTTCTTTTTAAATGATAATAAGTTTGAGATTTAGATTTGTTTACCATAACTCCTGATTCAGTTTCATTGGTAATGTGTTCCTCCAAAATTGTTAAAGCTAAAACATGAATTCAAAATATAGTACAAATTGGTATTAGAATTGCCAAATTAAGAAACACATTCCTATGCTTTGTGACTGGTAACAAAGATAAACATTTGTATATCACTTTAGAGTTTACAAAGCACATTTATATACATGTCATTTAAGCCTAACCAAAGTGTGAGGCAGCAGAATGTATTCTACAGAGAACACGTCTCTGCCACCTGCTAGCTAAAGGAACTTGGGGAAGCTAACTTCCTAAGCACCTCTGCACCATGAGTGCTTATGCCCTGTGTGGCACACAAGAGAATATAAGGAGGAAATGCGGTTGTGTATGTGACAGTGATTTGGAAATTATAAAGTATCGCAGAAAATACACACTAGTATTATTAGTCCAGATACTTTTTAAAAAATTTATTTTTATTGTTAGACTTATTGGGGTGACATCTGTTAGCAAGGATTACATAGGTTTCAGGCATACAATTCTACAGAGCATTGTCAGCTTGTTGTATAATAAGTTCACCACCTAATGTGACTTCTCTTTCCATCACCTTATATTTAGCTTCCCCCTCCTCTCTCCAGATACTTTTATAACCATTCAGTCATATCCAGGGCCCAATAATTTCACACACAGATTGTATAAAAGAAAAATATGCATCAAGAAATGTTAAAATAGATAAACACTAATTAGAAAAAGGGATCCTGAGGCTGAAATTTAAATAACATGGTGAGTAGATGGGTATATGGGTGTTCGCTATATTATTCTTGACATTTTATGCACGTTTGAAAGTTTTTATATTAAAGTATTAGGGAAAAAAGTATAAAATTTACCTTCTACACAAATACATTTCCATGTTTGTGTTATCTGGTGGGCTAATGTTGTCTTCCCAACTCCCTTAAAAAGAAAGATGTTATTTAAAACCCAATAAAAGAGCTATTTGCCAGTGAAACAGATACTCTCATTTTTAAAGATTCTATTGATGTCTATCATATTTCCAAGTAAATTATTTCCCACAAAATAAATGAAGAGTAGACCCTAGGTATTTATAGCTTCATTTTCTCTACTAATTACTGCATTTGCCACAGTTTATGAAGTGATTAACATAATTTTTTAAATTAAGAAAGCAACCCTGAGACCAGGAAGCTGTACCTAAATGGTATTCCAGGTATTATACACTTCTGGTTGTCAAATTTGGTAATTTTGAATACAAATCATTGTGATTATATTGAGATTCATCATTTTATTTCCTTTCTAAAGCTTGCAATCATGAATGTTTTAACAGACTTCCATTTATTGACTTCCAAGAGCAAAAAAGTCTTTCATAATGGATATCTTTGAAAAGTATTATATTTTAAAGATAAAATATCACTTTAATAATGTAACATTTGCAACTGATTGCTTTCACTGTTGAGTTTTTAAATTCTATTATGTTTTTTACAAATGTAATGAAAGTTATTGGAACTATAGCTTGGGATCTGCCCCAGGGTCCATATAAAATTAAGTCAACTATAGGATCCAGCCCTTAGTCTCTGCCGTTCTGGAGAAACTCTTCAATTGACCAGCCCAGGCTCTCTAATGGTAACTACCAACTAGCTCTTGGGCTGAAAATAGCTCTTATCTAGAGGTCCTCAAGGCAAGCTATCTTACAAGAACCATTTTTGGTTTCTTTCTGTTTTGTGGAAAGACAAGGCAAAGGTCTACTAATACACCATGGGCAAATGTGAGGCACCATGCTTCTCAGTAGCTTCAGATTATTAATGACAGACCCACCCATTTGCCCCTATAGAGTCCTGCCTTCACATATATAGAAAACCTCACAATAAATCCCACAGAACGTTTTATATACAAATGGAGTCTGAAATAACCTTGGATCACATACTACTAACAATTGTCCTGGTGCCGTGCTTTGATGAGTTAATTTATTCACAACATAAAACCAAAGATAAATATAATCTAGGACTCAGCCTTTGGTAGACTTTTTCAGAGCAAGGGCTACTTCTAATTTTCTCCAAGTGTTGCAGTTCACTAGCTATTAATTTTATTATTCAGGCAATCACCCCCAAATTGCTTAGCTGTCCACCAGTGAATGCAGTCCACGTCCTGCCCAGTCCTGGTCTAGGGTTCTTTTCAATTATAGTGTATAAAAAGAGAGAAAGTTATAAATTTACAACCAATATTATACCAGATTTTTAAAGTTATACAAAGCAAGTCTAACAAACACTCAAAATAATTGGCACACCATGTGCTTTTCATTGTTGTCTGGTAACATAAGATTATGATTTTAAAAATAAAAATTATATTAAATAAGTAGAAGAGGTAACTTACTGGTTTCCCAAATACAACAAAGCAAACAGGTTTAGACAACATAAAGTCCTTTTCAGCTTCATCTTCATTAAATATATCCACAAAAGGATGCTCTTCCATCTTCTCTTGAGAAGTCATGATACAAAGTACTGCAGTAAGAAAGAATAAGATTGTTAAAGCACCTAATTTAGTTGGAACAAGAAGTCAGACTAGGGAGAACTAGAATGTCCTATTTTATACCACTGAACACAGGGATTTTGCCAATAATTGGAAATAAATTCATCTATTAAAATAAAAATAAGCTCTTAATTTGAGACAAAAAGCACAATCCAGCCATATGCTGTAAAAAAGACAGCTAAAACAAAGTGTTTCTGAAAGACTAAATTAAGAACATATATATACACACACACACACACACACAAACACACAAATCACATGTTGTGTTTATTTTATTAAAGATCAAATTAAATATTTATTATATATACACACATACCTATTTATGTATGTGTATGTGTATAAGGAATACTACTGACTTTCAAATAAATCCTAATAGAAATTACAAATAGAAGTACTGAAAAGTAATGAACATAATAATAAATATCAAACCTTGTAAGATATAGCTAAAGCAATATTTAAAAGCTTTACTTATATTAGAACCAAAGAAATTTTGAAAAGTAGTAAGTTCACAACTTAAGAAGTTAGAAAAACAGAAAACTTAAAAATATTTTTAAAAAATTAATAAAAAACAAACATTATATAAAGAGGGTCAATAAAGCTACATTGTGGTATTTTTAATAGAAAACTTCTGTTAAGATTGATTAAGAAAATACAGAAGTTATAATTAAACAATATTAGTTTTTAAAAGAAGTTTGTTATCTTACATCTCAAAATAACAATTTTTAAAATGTTTTTGTTTATTTATAACTTTCATCATAATCAGAGAATATTTTCCACATTATATTAGTTCTTTGAAATTTGTTGAGGTTTGCCTTATGGTCAAGCACATGGTATTTAAAAAAATAATCCCTGAAAAGAATATGTAATTTATATTTGTTTGATGCCATGCTCTTTTAAGTGTTGTTTACATCAAGATTGTGAATTTTATTAGTTAAATCTTCCACAATGCTTACTGATTTATTGCCTACTTGATCAAACAATATTAGATATAGAAAAGAAGAAGGACTATAGAGATAATGCTGCTGTAGCTATAGATAATAAGAAGATATCATAAACAAAGTTATCCAAAATAAATTTGAAAACTTAAAGAAAACTGATCAATTCCTAGAAAAATCAGATTCTCAAGAAAAAAAGAAAACTTGACTGATTCTATAACCATTAAGGAAACTGAGTCAGAAATGGACTATTTTATTGAAGAGCTCTAAGTCTTACAATCTTACAAAGACCCTTTCAGAGAAAAGATTAAGTGTAGACTTCCTACATAAATTTCTGGGTCTCATATAACCTCTATATGTAAAACAGAGAATAGTGTGAAAAAGCAAATTATGTGCCAATTTCATTCATGAACAAGATTTTTTAAATCCTAATAAAAATATTAGCAAATTGAATCTGGCAATATACAGACAAAATAACAACATCATGGCCAAGTTGGGTTTTCCTCATGAATTCAAGTTCATGAGAACTGCCTGACTCCAAAGCCATTGTTACACTACACTGCACTTACCCTGGACAGTTTACTTGTAGAATTTACAAATGGTTAGCCTCAGGCACAAATATGTGGCAAAGTCCCATTAATACTGCCTTGGATCAAAAGACCCTCTTCACAGTAAAGGAGATATGATAGAAGAGACCTACTGAGCCTACCACAATGTAGCTTTATTGACCCTCTTTATATAATGTTTGTTTTCTATTAATTTTTTAAAAATATTTTTAAGTTTTCTGTTTTTCTAACTTCTTAAGTTGTGAACTTACTACTTTTCAAAATTTCTTTGGTTCTAATATAAGTAAAGCTTTTAAATATTGCTTTAGCTATATCTTACAAGGTTTGATATTTATTATTATGTTCATTACTTTTCAGTACTTCTATTTGTACCATCTCACCTAGAAGCTGCTGGTCAAACACAATGTTGAAATGGCCTCTTAAAGGTATAAAGCACCAGTTTGGGGTTGTGTGGGATCGAGACACTGTACTTCAAGGTGAGGAATATGCTTTGAACCAAGGGTGTTGGATAGGAGTGGCCCCGCCTACTCTCAGTGATTGACATGAGGGATTTATACCACCCTTCCTCACAACTTGAGGTTCTGCTGGACTTCAGTCCTGGTTTTTATTGAGGAGATGCTTCTATCAGAGGGCCCACTTAGTTAGGTTTTACTGAACTTAAAATTGCTGCTCCAACTTGGTCATGTCTGGCACCACATGTCCTTAAAGAATTATTGCACTGGCAGGTGGAGGTAGGGGTGCTGCTACATAATTGGGGCAGGAAGGTAACTTAAAAGTAGGTGATTCTCTGAGACTCTTCTTGATGCTTTCATGCCCAATGAATGGATAATAGTAGCAACCACAACATAATAAAGACATGGTAACCAGGGGCTTACACCTCTCAGGGATGAAGCCTAGTTACCATACTGGGAAAACAGACGTGCTGGCCAAGGATAAGGGAAATTTAGAATTCGTGGTAAAAGAGGGAAGTAATGAATTGTCAGTTATAGACTTAGGATTAATTGTAGTGGATTCTGCAGCTTACCTTACTAATGATAGTTTTTTGAGTACTTTTCTTTTAGAAACTGGAAACAGACACCACCTTGAAGAATCAGTGATAGGTGGTGTGAATTTAATATGGGGGAGGAGTGTATATGAATGGTTCAAAGGTTAGAAAAGAGAAGATGTTATTAGTTCCCTGCCCATATCTACTTGACATAGACCTTTTCCATGCACGGCCAGCCCAACATCCAACTCCCGGCATGTGTGACTCGTTGCCTCTTTCTGGATGCCAGAACCTATTCTGCCTAAGCACAAGGGAGACTGAAGTTCCAGGGAATCAATGTTCTGCCACAGCAGGCCTCAGCCAATAACTGGTAGGGGTTGGTGAATAAACTACCCCAGCTCCCTTGACCCCTAAGAGGAAATAACTGACACATACATGCAAGTATTCCCCAGTGATTTCAGCCCACAGAGAAATTTGCTTGATAATAATACCTTTAGTAAGCTTCCTTCCCTTCTCTGCTGCTATTTACTGGATTATTGCCCATATAAAACATTTGTCCTCAAATTTTTGTCCCCTGATCTGCTCCTCTGGGTGAACCAAACTAAGATTCAAACAAAAGTGCTTAATTATAGTATGATATAATTGAAAGCTAAATATTGGAAAAACCAGAATTCTACAGATATTTTAAGAATTATTATCCTAAGTAAAAACATTGTGCAAATATTTAATTCATATTCAGAAGAATTGGTTTCCATTATAAAATGGAACAGAACTCAGTATGTTTTCCAGTCAAAAGATCCAAGTTAATGCAAATACCAAACTGTGAAAGAAATTTTAAAATAATTAAATGTTTATTTGAAAGGTTCTGTAATTTCCCTATTTTGAATTTAAAGTATTATCTCTAATATCACATTATGTTATATAATCTCTAATACTGCATTTTTATGTGTTTATACTATAATTTAATAAATTTTTAAAGTTTCCTCACAGGGGGTTCAAGTAGTAGGAAACCTAGCACTCTGCCTAGGCTAGGTTAGCTGCCACTCCAGTACATCTCATGCTTTCATAATAGGTACTCTGTAAATATGAAATGTGAAATGAAAACATGAGTCACTGATAGGGAAAGTGATTTTAAAAAGGGCCACGTACGGAGATCTCAAAGTTTAGTTTTGAAACAAAAAGAACTGTCTGGGGTCCCTGAAAGAGGTGGAATTCCACTCAATCTATTCTAAAATGCATCCGGGCAGTGGGCTACGACCCTTACCTGGTCGCAGAGGACTCTAGTCCCCAGCAGACCCACTGACCAGCGGCAGCCTCCTCCGGGGACGCTCGGGTCTGTTGAGCCGTTGCCCAGGGAACCGCTGGCGCTGCGCGCAAGGCCCCTACGGGTAGGCTGGGCGGGCGGGGCCTTAAGGGATACTAATTTGCTGATTTATTTTCTTATTTTAAATATTCAATTTTGTACCTAATTTTGTATTCATAATTATAATGTATTGCTTTTCACAAACATGGACGGCGATAATCAGAAAGAGTACATGCATTGTCCATTTATGTTCATACACATCAAATGTAATAAACCTTATTTTAAAGCAGAACTGCCTGACTCCAAAGCCAGTGTTAGACTACATTGCACTACACTACCCTCGACAGTTTACTTATAGAATTAACAAATGGCTGAACTCAGGCACAAATACGTGGCAAAGTCCAAAATTTCCAACTTTAAGTGATTTAAAAAAAAAATTCCTTGAACCACACACTCTCTGGATGAAATGGATTTTGTTGACAATCACAAGGGTAAAACAGACAAGGAGACACGCGGGGCAAAACACCAACACTCAGTAAAGCACTGTCACAAAGTAGGTTTCCAGGAAAATAAAGACAGAAGTAGATAGGGAACAAACGACTAAGTTGGGAATGGATCTGTCTATAACTCGGAGAAGCGCTTCCAAAGAAGGAATCCAGTCCCAAATCTTCCCCTAAAGCAGGACCAGATGAACAAGAGACTTAAAGAACCTACTTCCTTTTTTCCGCCCAGTTTTTCTTCTGCCCGCACTAAAAATGGCGCCCTTCGCTTCCCCCCTCGGCAGCACGCAGGTTCTGGGAATCTCTACAGTGTAGACTACAGTCTACACTTCCTCTCTATGGTATAGACCCCCAGCTAGGCTCCGGTGGGGCGGGGCTTGCCTGGAGGTGGGGCGTCGGGGTCCGGAAACAAGCTGAACTGTAACCCATCATCTATGTTTTTACCTTTAGTGTTCAGGAGGTGTTTTTCCTGGCTGGACCTAATACCCCGGGTCTGAGGTGTCTTCTCTCTAGCCTCCTTGGGCAGTCCGCAGGCTGCCGCAACCTGAGCCGCGGCCTGGTGCCCTGTCGTGGGGGCCTCCGTTTGCTTGGGCCATGCCCACGGCCGCCGCCCCCATCATCAGCTCGGTCCAGAAGCTGGTTCTGTATGAGACCAGAGCTGTGAGTACACGACGCGGCGGGATGCGGGTGGGATGATGGCGTGCGAGTGAATATGGAGCCGTAGTGCAGAGGCAGCAAACGCTCCAGCCCCCATTTCCCTAATCCCAGCCTTGAGGATGTGCCCGAGAGGGCTTTGCCCTGCTAACGCGTTAGGACACTGGTGCTTTTGCATATTTCCACTTAAAAGCCACGGTTGAAACACGCTGGAAACAAGTGCTTGTGGTATCCCAGAAACTGTTCAGGACGTTCTGTAGGAGTTACTGTATTCTTTTAAACTTTCAGAAAGTTTGAGTTCTAGAGTTGACTACTTACAGTACAGACATGAGTATGAAAAAATACTTTTGACCTGTGAATTGGTAACTTGTCTGTTTTACTATTCCATGCCATGCATCACTATGATCGATGTTAATTACCAGTGGTTTTATCGCTGAATTGTTTGGTTTTCTTTATTTGAAAGGAAAGAAAAACTTTTTTGTTTAAAGGCAGATGATTTATTTGGATAAAATTATTTTGCTTTTCATTTGACTTTTTACCAACATATGTTTTTTCTTTTATTACTTCATATGGCCATATAAATAGTTACTAGTCAAATAAGCAGATCAGTTTAGGTTACTAGTTCCCTAAAATTTAGGGAATGGTGTTTATAGAAGTACAGTATATATTTTGTCATTTGTGTGGTTGAAAAATAGAGCATAGCTTGTCAAAATTGGGGTATTAGGCTCTGTGTTTAAAATTACACTTCATGATAATGAGATTGCATATGCTGGAAGCCTGCATAATCCCCTTTCTTATGTTCTGGAGTGTCTTATAAGACACATTTGGTGGAATTTGGGTTGTTTTTATTAGAAAGAGGAGTACAAGAAGGTACTTAGCTTAATATTAATAGTTTCTCAGTTATAATATGGTCCTAATAGCATGTCTGTTTCAGGTCATCATTAGTGTAGAAACATTTTGACTCTAAATTAATTTTACTAACAACTTCATTTGATGAGATCCAGACCAGAAGATGAAATTATCTAATATCTGCTATTTACAAATTTGTAAATTTGTTTATTTCACCTTAGTCGTTGAATTATTGTCATCAAGTTGTTCATAATATTCCCTTATTAACCTTTGGATGTCTGTAAGATTTATAATGAAACTCCCTCTTTCATTTCTGATGTTGGTATTTTGAGTTCTCTCATTTTTTCTTGATCCATCTTTCTAGGCATTTATAATTGTTACTATTCTTTTGAAAGAACCAACTTTTGACTTGGTTAATTTTTTGTTATTTGTTTCCTATTTAATCAATTTTTGCCCTTAAGCTTATTGTTTTCTTCCTCTTATGAATTTTGGATTAATCAGTTTATCTTTTTCTAGCTTCATAAGGTAAACATTTGGATCATTGACTTAATTTTCTTTTCTAATAGAAAACATTTAAAACTATAAATATAAGAAAAACAGTCAAAAGACTATGGAGAAAGTAGTAGTGGCCTGAACAACAGATAAAATAGTATATTCTTATATGCAAAAAAAAATTAATAGCTTAATCTGCAAAATAAAACACATGGCAAAAAAGACAAGGACATGAATAGGTAATTTGCCAAAAAGAAGTATGAATATGAAAAGATATCCAATTTGCTATTAATTAAGGCAATACAATGAAAATAGATTACCATATTTACCTTTGAGAATGGCAAAGATTGACCAGAGTCATTGTTGGCAAGTATCTGAAAGTAACGGACATTCTGTTTTGGTTGATAGAAGTGTATTAATTGATTATGAGAGAACTAGTGGACACACTAAGGAAGACATTGGGCAAGATTAGCATCTCTTGTCCTGAGCCTGCATTTAGAAAGATAATTGAGTAGAATTGCTTCTGAGGTGAAGTCGAGGCTGTCATGGTTACCTGTGTGTAGAGAGGGAGTTTGAGGACTGTTTGGAGACGAAAGGGACATTGTTAGCATGCAGGAAGTACTCTGGGGCCTTGTGAACGGTCTGCTCCCTTCCAAACTTACCCATTCTCCCTGGCACCCAGGACCATCATGTTGTCTTTTGGCTCCTGCAACACGGCTCTGGCCCCTCTCTGCCCTTTGACCCAGGCATTTAGATAAACTAAGGCCAGATTCAGCCCTAATGTTCACATAGCCTAGTGCAGCTAGGAGTTTCTCACAGGAGTTTTAGCAACCTGAAGTTTTCCTGGGTGAAACTGCAATTTACCTTCTCTAGCCCTTGCTTCATATATGATGCCCTAGGGGTCTTACCATTGCAATAAGTGACCATTTCATAACTAATAAATGAATGCATAGCAGTTGACTTTAAAATTGGTAGCTGAATAGAACTGTGACAGATTATTGTGTCTGCACGTGTGCTTTGTCAGGGTGATGTTAGAATTATCTTTACCCTTTTTAGCACACAGTTGTTTCTATGTATGTATGGAGGTTAGTAGGTAGGTAGGTATGTGTTTCTTGATTTCCTGCCTTGTTCCAAAAGGATTTAAGGAAGCTTCCCCCTCCTCCCCTCCATCATACAAAATAGAATAAAGAACCACAGCATGAGGAATGCAGCTTACTTAATTCGCCTTGATATCAGCCTTGATTTGTGCAATAAGGAATGGAAGAGAACAACATAGGATGTGTTTGGCTCAAAGGTTGGAGCAGGGAACCAAATGATATAAAGTAGGACAGAGATGCATAGTTGATTTGGAAGGTGTGGTTAGAGGTGCTCAGGTTTAACACTTGTTTTTGTAGAGAATTTGAAGTTTCCCCATCAGTAAAGCTCTGAATCTGTGAAGAGTTAACTTGGAGACATCCCTTTTCACTATCAGGAGCTCATTCCTCTTTCTGGGCTACATCACTGATTGTGGGAGCAAGTAAGGAGGCAGGCCTGCAATACTGTTAGACAGTGAGAAGTAACTTCATGGTGATCTTTAAAAATAATACCTTTATTCTGAAAGTTCAGGTGAAGTTTCACATTAATTGAAGGTGTCAGACAACCTCAGATTTCTTCTTTAAGCAGGCTGATTTTGTTCCCTCAGTGAAAAGTGAGTGATTCATTAGCCTCTTGTTGTAAAAGGAGATAATAATGTTAATAGATACGGAATTTCCTGTTAAACAGTGATCTATTGTATTCCATTTGGTTCTCGAACTCATCCTAGAAAAAGTGCAACATACCTCATTGCTGAGTATCACTACCGTCACCTGCGATGTACTCCCCTTGGGAAGCTGTGCACTGACACCAGCACTTAGTTCACCCTTCAGCAGTTTTGGAACTCTTTTTCTGAATGTCTATCAGAGCTGTCATCGTATGACCCTTGATGTCCTGAATGTCATTAAAATGTCTTCCTTTCAAGATTTCCCTTATCTTCTGGTAAAGAACAAGGTCATTAGGGGCCAGATCAGGAGAATAGGGAGGGTGTTCCAAAAAAGTTGTTTGTTTACTAGCTAAAATCTCCCTCACAGACAGTGCTGTGTGAGCTGATACATTATCGTGATGCAAGAGCCATGAGTTGTTGGGGAAAAGTTCAGGTCGTTTTTGTCTAACTTTTTCACTTGTCTTTTCAGCATTTCCAAGTAGTAAACTTGGTTGACTGCCCAGTTGGTACAAATTCATAATGAACAATCCTTCTGATCTCAGAAAAGATTAGCAACATTGTTTTGACTCTTGATTTGGACTGATGGAACATTTTTGGTCCTCGAGAACTGGCTGACTTCCATTGTGCCCTTGGATGCTTTGTTTCAGGGTCGTATTGCTACAGCCATGTTTCATCACCAGTGATAACATGGCCCAAAACATCATCTTGCTTCTCCAAAAGGTCTTAGCAAACTTCAACTCTCCTTTACTTTTGTTCATCGGGGAGCTCCTCCAGGACCATTTTTATACACACCTTTCTCATGCCAACATTTTCAGTTAAAATTTTCCTGTTTCTCTATTGATGTTTACTTGGTCTGCTGTGCTTCTCACAGACAGCCAATGATTTTGATGCACAATTCTAGGAATTTTTGCAATATTTTGTCAGTTCTTGTTACTGGCTGCCTTGACCTCTCTTCCTCAGTGATGCTTTTCTCCCCTCAGAAAAACATTTAATCCATTTGCACACTGCCATTTTCTTCATGGCATTATCCCTATAAACTTGGACTAACATGTCCCTGATTTCACTTCCACTCTTGCCAAGTTTAACAAGAAATTTAATGTTTGCTCGTTGTTCTAATTCAAGCTCCGACATTCTTGCGATGGCACACAAAAACATGCAACAACAATAATGAACGCCACTCAGCAAGACACCACCACACGTCAACACAAACACAGCTGTGAGACACAGACATACCAAGGTTATGATCTTTAGTTTCAAGCCTGTATTTTTCCTTTATAGAAGCTTCTGCTATCTTCTTTTTATCTTCAGCCTTCTGAAATTTTACATTACCACCTCCAGTGATTAAGAGATGCCACAAATTTCCATGTCTTTTGGAGGTTTTGTGGTGTAAATTGCATTGCTTCCTTAGTGTTAAGTAATTTTTTTGGTGCTTTCTCCTTCACTCTTCCTTTGTTCTTGGGGCTTGAATCTGAAAAACAAACATAAAAAACCTTATTATAGTTTTAGTGAGGTGTTTTGGGAGAAGCAGAGATGATTGGTCACTCTTCCATCTTTACCCAGAGGACTAACCGTTTACTCTTCAACCAGCTCTGTCGTGGACTTTGCTCCCATTTCATTACTGAGACTGCCCACGGAGAGGCCACTCACAAATTTCAGTTGTCAGACCCTTTGGGCACTTCTCTCCCCTCACCTAACTTGTCCTCTCTGCTGCATATGACGTGGATGTGACTGCTCCCTCCTTTTCCAAATGATGTCCTACTTTTGCTTTGACGACTCTATGCTGTATTGGGGTTTTTCCTAATCACTGGCCTTTCCTCTCGGTCTTTTCGACTGGTTTCTTCTCCACAGCCAGCCTCTAAATAATGAAGTGCCTCAGCCTGGTTTTTGGGCTCTGTCTCTACCTTCACTCTTCCTCGTAGGTATAAGCCAGTCCTTTGACTTCACATGCCAAGTATGTAACAATGACACCCACTGAGATTTTTCCTTTGCGCTCTAGACTCATACAAAGTTGCCATTTGATCTCATTGCATATGTCGTAAACAGAACTCTTGGTTTTCTCTGAAAACCATTTCTTCTCCAGTCATCTCTACATGAGCAAGCCTGCTAGCCATCTAGCTAGTTGCTCAAACAAAAGTAATTGGATCAATTACTCCATTTTCCGATCTAATCCATTAGCATGTTTTATCTCCAAAATATATCTTCAATTTATCTTTTCCCTCAAGTGGATAGCCTAGCAGCTGGCACATAGAAACATTCACTGGTGAAAGGTCAAATGAATGATATCAGTGGGAAACTAGTAAAATTAGTATAAAAAAATGTGAACTCTCTAAATATGTTGGAGTCATGAAAGACAAAGGCAGGGGGACTATTCTAGATTAAAAGACTTTTAAAAAGACATGGTAACCAAATGTAATGCATGATCTGTGATTCTGGTTTTTAAAAAGCCAGGTATAAAGGATAATTTTATTGGGGAAATTTAAATAGAGATTTTGTATAGATAATATTGTATCAATGGTACTATGATTATGCGGGAGGTTATCCTTGATTTTAGGAAATGCAAGTCGAGGTTTGTAGGGGTGGTGTGTTAGGATACCTGTAGCTCATTTGCAAATGGTTCAGAAGAAAAGAAGCCTTATCTCATGGGAGGGAGTAAACAAATGTAGCAAAATGTTAACAATTGGTGAATCTAGGTGAAAGTATATGAGTTTTCATTGTATATTCTGTTATTATAACTTTGAAAAATTTTCAAAATAAAAAAATATAAAAAAATCAGCAGTGGAGAATTTAAGGACAAGGTATTTCAGGACAATTTTTAAGCCTCCAAATGCTGAAGTCCATTTAGAAGCAAATGAATTGTAATGTAACAAAGTCTAAGGATATACATAGTTTTAGAGTTGATATATTTAATAGGAAGGAAATAAAACCGTGAAGAAATAAGGCCTTTGTGGAATTACCGCTTTAAAAATTGGTGTGAAAGTCAGTGGCCACCTGCCCACCAGAGGGCAGTGCAGGAGGGCGATTCCGCCCAGGGCAGGTCCGCTGAGAGCTGTGGTGTGCTTTCCCACCCGGCCTGCTCCGCACGAGGTCGCTCTTCTCGGCACAGAACGCTTGCAGGATTCCTACACTGCTTCAGAGGAGAGAAATCCTACGCACTTACACCACTTCCCGGTTCTTCCTGCTCAGATCTGCTTCTAAACTTGGCTCCCCTGCTTCCTGGAGGCTTTGGAGGGGTCTGGATATGAAAGGTGTAGCTGTGCCCTCTTACGTATCTGCTCCAAGGGTCAGCAATGCATTTGCCCACTAGCATCTCGTGTGTGTGTGTGTGTGTGTGTGTGTGTGTAAATTACAAACTGCCAAATCAGAGTCCTACTGCAGTTAATCTTTACATTTTCTAGGATTTATTAAAATTCTAGGAACTCCATTCTGGGATTTTACCTCTCTCAAAGCTGTGATGTTCCTTCTTACTGAGTGATTGACTAAAAAGAGCCATTTTTCTGTGTGTTTACCCACAAAAGATAGGTTTGTGGAAATGTTGTAAAAAGTCACCCAGCAAATGAATGATTAGTCTATGGTAGGCGGTGTCTTTGATCTAACATTTACCCAATGCCGGTGGAACCAGATTGTGCATCTAGGCTAGAATTAAACATCACAGAGGTTAAGGTGTTAGCCCCAGTCTCCCGAACTGCTTATAATTAGATGAAAAGGACAGATGTGCCCCAAACAGATTTAGACAAGGCCTTCAGAAGTAAGTGCTAAATTTAGATGTCAATAAAATTTCTTTGGTGGGGCAGGTGATGCAGTGGATTCTTGCAGGTGGACATTGTGTGTAGCACTTGTCCTATCTTGGGCTCAGTACACCGAGTCCTGTTTAGAGGTCCTCCACAGCCAAACTCAACATCAGAACACCAGCCTCTCTGGATAGCTTGCTCTGACCCTCCCCAAATGAATTAAGTGCCTGTCCTGTGTTGTCATTGCAAACAGTTCATGCTTCTATTGTAGTCTGCTACTCATGGTTGTTGATTGGCATGCTCTTCAAAGACTGATTACTGGTAGGTTTGTACATTCTTTCATTTCTTGGCTCCATTCTGGTCCTGCACATGCTTTTCTTCCTGTAGGGTACTCTTTTCCTGTTTTGTTTTGTTTTGTTTTGTTTTGTTCTGTTTTGTTTTGTTCTGTTCTCTTTTTCTCAAATTCAATGGCATAAACTTGCTATCCTCTTACAAGGTGTAGGAGAGAAAAGAAGCTAACACTCCTTGAGTGCTTTCTTTGTGTTGGACATTGCTCATTGTGTTAGGTGTTTTATGAGCATTTTCTCACTTAATGTTGTTCCTCTAACAAAAACAGCAAGTTTCTTCCCCTTTCATGTCTTTGCACTTGTTATTTCCTATTCCAGGAACTGTTACTGCTCAAATCCTCCAGAAGATGGCTGGCTCCCTTTTCTGATGGCAAACATGGATAGCTTACAAACCATTCTTCTGAAGTTCATCTCATTAAGTTGACTGGTTACCCCTCTCCTCTCGGTAGAGTCCCAGGGAAGGAATTAGCGAGGCCAGGCTGAGAACTTTGACCTCCTCTCTCTCCCTATCTCCGTGTCTTTCTAGCTGCCCCACCAGTGCATCAAGTCCTGGTCACTTGATGTGCCAGGATGTTTCAGTGTAGTTTAACTAATTTTTATTATTAATACAGTTGCTTTTCTCCCACATCATTATAACTGGTAGTGTCATCCAGACTCTACCTCTCCTAGGAGATGAGGCATTCAAATTTTTGGTTAGCCTTCCCCGTGAAACAAGGCTAACCCAGCATCTTTTAACATAGTTTTGTTCTTTATAACCTGAAAGTCTAGATCAGACCCTTATAAACAGACATACACTTAATAAAAACCCCATCTATTTCTACAGATCTAGTGTTAAAACAGTATAACCAAGTGCTCATATTTGATATACAGTAAAATATTACCTTTTAAAATCTTATTCATTCTTTAGGGCTCAATTTAGGTCCTGACTCCACTGACATTCTCTACATATGTGGTAATCCACATTAATCTTTCTTGCTCTGAACTGCTATGGTCTACATACTTCAGTTTGGCCATTAATTGACAGAATTTTTTGTGACTGCTTTGTGTATCTGAATCTCTACCTATGAGATGCTAAAATGCCAGTTGATTGTGGCAGTGTCTTCTGTTTTTGCAGTGTTGAAAACGTGCCATTTTTTAAAGGACATTTTTGAAGGGAAATATTTTTAGATAATTTATTTTTGCTAATGGAGTTTTATTTATTTTCTTAAATGCAGTTTTAAAATGATTCATCTTGTTTAGATTTTCTTAAATGCATTTTCACTTAAATATGAGATTATTATTTTTCTGCAGTTTTATTATTCATTTTATTCTCAATAGTCATATACGAAGACTAATATGTTCAGATATAATACTCCAAGGAAGTGTTCCTTTCAGAAAGTAAAGAATATTAATTATTTCTTATAGCTTATCTATAAAAAGCCATTTGGGAAAGTATACTCATTTTATTCTTTTATAGGAGTGGATTTTTGTCTTGCTATATTAAAGTCATTTTCAGTCTTCTATAGAAACTGTGTGAAGACTTATTTGATAAAATATCAATGTTTTAATAGTGATAATTGCCTTAGCATTCCTAATTATATGTTGAGCTTTCTAATTCTTACCAGAGCTGCTCCTTCCTAGCAAAGTTTAAACGTCAGTCTCCTATCAGTTGGGTAAATCTCTGTGTAATATAATTAAATTCATCTGACCTGGTTACTGGGTACATTTCAGATATCAGACTGATGCTTATCATGACACCACTAAGACTATTTCAATGTTAAAACTGACCTTTTGAATCAGCCTTTCCTTAATCTGCCTTATGCTTAACAGTCATATTGCTTTTAAAAATTAACCTGACTTTATTAATGTACTTATTTCAAAAACTGTGGTGATTATTAAATGTGTTTAAGGCAAAATGCCTTAAAAAACTAATGACATTTCTTTTTATTTATAGAGGTACTTTCTGGTTGGGAGCAACCATGCAGAAACAAAATACCGTGTTTTGAAAATTGATAGAACAGAACCAAAAGATTTGGTCGTAATTGATGATAGGGTAAGTATCTTGCAAACCTGAATACAAACAGAAACTTTTGTACTTCTTTAAAGAATATGAAATGTCCTTACATTTTCTAGTGATATATAATTTTTTTTTATCTTGCATCTAACAGTTATATTTAACAACCAATTTTTCATGGTTGACTTGAAATTGAATCTCTGATGTGGTTTCTACAAATTACTGATGTCAAGTAGTATGCCAGAATTACACTTTGTTCCTCATTTTGATTTGTATTACAAAGAAAACTCTTTGGATGAGAATATATTTTCTTAAAGGTGACATTTTAATAATTCATCACAACTCTTAATATTTCATCCACCAAAGAGATCAGTTATTACTATACTTTAATATGAAGTTACTTGAAGTCAGAAAGGACTTCTCTACTGCATACTTTATTATGCTGCTGAAAATCACCTGCGGGACCTCTTCGATGACTTGCTATGCACTAGAAAAATGATAAACTGTTCTTATCCAGATGTTATGTTATCCAGAATCAGAAATAGGACACTTAATTCAGGCAGCACAAAAATACATGCGGCTGTAAGTCCAAAGAGAAATACAATACACTGGGGCTAAACAGTTAATTTTAACTCTTTCAAATGAGAGAACCTAACTTACCCTTTGTATTAAAGTTCCTGTCTGTGAATATTTCTGAATCCATGTAGATTCCTGGTTTTTCAAATATATTAGTGGCTGCAATATGGAACCCATTTTCACTAAGCTCTTGCAAAACCATTTTCTGTGTTAACAATAATTTTAGATAAATTCTATTTTGTGTTTTCCTTTACTCCTGGGTGTTATGGTCTTCCCCATCCCCCTCCCAAATCTGGGAATTTTTATTAATATAATCTAAAAATTTATTTGGGGGCATAAGTGGTTGATCAGGGATCCCTCTGAGAATCTAAGAAAAGCTACGGGCCTTCTTATAAAAATACACATATGCACATGTAATGGAAACTTTGCCTATAATTTTAAGAGGTTACAGATTTCTTGAATTTTGTCTGTGGATCCCTTAAATCTCTGGTTCAGAAGATAAAGTTTGATACTGTTTTTTGGTTTAGCAATGTGATCCAATACCCACCCTCAATTGCTAATATTATAGAGTTTGTTGGCTTTTTAAAATATTAGTAGTAGCTTAGACCTGCACTGTCATATACTCCTCTGTGAAATAGCTAATGCTTCTTGTACACAACTTTTAATTTACAGGGGCAAAGAATAAATAATCAGTCTACAAAATAAGTACAACCTTACAGATTCAATTTGCTTATTTTTAGCATGTGTATAGTCCACAAGAAGTGAGAGAACTTCTTGGCCGCTTGGATCTAGGAAACAGAACAAAGATGGGACAGAAAGGTTCCTCTGGGCTATTTCGAGCTGTTTCTGCTTTTGGTGTTGTAGGTAAGAAATGTATCACCCTCTTACTACCTCTGTTTTGTTTTTTTTTTTCTTTCTACATAGAGTACTTAAAAATAGTTGGCAAGGCTATATAGCTTTATAATTACAACCTACTTTCTGTGGCTTTGGTTGTTAAAAACTTCACTATCCATCAATCAGCCATCAAACAGCCTGTATATAGCATCTCTTATGCACTCAGCACTGTGCTCAGTTTCATCTAGAATACAAACAAATAGAGAAAATGGTTTGAGTCTTTAAGTGGTCTGCTGTTTGGCTTGTTGAAGAATGAAAATGTAAAAATTATCTTGGACTCTAAACATTCTTCCCTGCCATTCATTCGCTAGAAAGACAGATACAGGGAAAACTTGCTTTAAAATTAACAGGAATTTCTTCCAGGGACATGTTACAGTCTAAAGTGTCATAACCTTCTCTGAGTGTCTTCTACTTCCTTGCTCACAGAGAAACTTTGTTCTTCAGAAGTACAGACTATCAGAAACTTTGCTGTTTGAAATTTTGTTGGTGAGAGAAGGCATCCCCCTCATGCCTAGATGATCTAAGTCTCTTTGACACAGAGAAGCAGTCTCATGTACAACTCAGATGCAGAGCTGCAGATAAGGGGTTTCTGGACACAACAGTCCACAACTGTGCTGACTTCACTGCTTTCAAGGAAATGGGACACTGATTCGACTTCTCAGTCCAGACTTGATGATTGATCTTTTTACATACAGTCCTGCTTATTTTGAGCCTCTTCCTTTAAATTTTACTTGCACTATTCCCTTAAATCCTGTAACTCCTTTACTATATTTATTCTTGAACAAATATAGATACAGGTTTGACCTTTAAGGAGTCTGCTACTTGGCTTGGTGGGCACTTGTGACTGCCCCACAGTTCCTCTGGTGTGCGTTGTCCCTCATTGCAATGGGTCCATTAGCCTGTCTTTGCTGTACTGTGGATTTGTTCCTGGGAGTCTTAGGATGGTTGAACTAGGATGGGGGACAAAAACCAACGCACATGAAAGAACTCCAAGAGTGTAATTAAGGGCCAAGCTGTGTAGTAGAGGCTGTAGAAGTTAAATGGTACTGGAGATTACATAATAGGTAGATGACTCGGATCTGGAAGGGCCAGGAAAGATTTCCTGGAGAAGATGAGACTTGGACTGGACTCTGAAGGAGAAACAAGATTTGGATGGATGAGGGAAAGAGAAGAGAGAACTCTAGTAGGGATGCCAGCAGAGGCACAGGCATAAAGATGCCTGGGGTCCTGGAGTATTGGCAGGTAGTTAGGTGAAGCCGGATGGCTTGGGGCCTTGGAAGCCAAGAAGAGGGCAATTGTATCCCAGCTTTTCTGTTGGTATTTTGAGTCTGTTTTTTTTTTTTTTTTTTTAACACTGAGGAAATTATCTTTATGCTTCTTAAACCTGCTGGACTGTATGCACCATTGACTGAGTGACTGATATCTATAGATGTTAAAATTTGTACGGCCCTAACTATGCTGTAGTTTCAAATTCTTATGTTAGTTTTTCTGATAAGCACTTCCGTTTTGTAACTATATATTTGTTGATACTTTGATTATATTCTGCCATATTTGAAATTGGTTTTTCTCAGTGTGCTTTTGGAGCTCTTCTTGTATAATCCCTTTAAGTCCCTTTTGCGTCTTAGTTGGCTGCCAGGGAAGGCCCAGAGGGTTAGGTGTGATTGGTTTACCGTCTTAGGACTGGCTCCTTTTCTACGCCTTCTGCTCAGTCTAGGCAAGTTCCTTGAGGTTATGTACAAGTTTAATAGACGTGTTTATGGGTGTATGTGTGTCTATGTATGTCATATGATTTCATGTTTAAATTCCATAAATTCCATATTTACTAAATTTTACTGTAAGTGTTGCTAATATTTTAAAGAAAAAAATGGGAAGTAAAATTTAGTACATTTTTAATGCAGAGGCCTTAATAAGTTACTTACTAGGTTAAACTTATTCCTTTAAATGTTGTTACTTTATTATAAACTTTAAATGGAAATTTAAAAGGTGTATGTAATGTTGAATGCCTCATTAGCCAGGGTTTATTATTCAAAATTGAACTTTGTTTGACAATTAAGTATAACAAAGTGACGATCAGTTGTTGAATGGTGTTTAAAAGTAGCTGTCCTTAGGTATTCTGGAATTGTATTGTACCGTTTGTCTTTACATTAAATGGCCTCTGGTATGCTGTATGGTTTTGTTTTCATGGTACTTTAGTCATTCTTAATTGTTCTTGGCACATTTGCTGCTAGCAATATTCCTTGTCTCATTTTAAATACCATATTGATAACTAAGCTTATAAAACCAGAAGCTTTATTTTAATCAATGAATAGCCAAGTTTGTAATCATATTTACTTTATATGTAAATATTGGTTAATAAATTTTGAGTAAGGGCTGAAGATGTCTCCACATTTGTTTTAAAGGTGACATTCTTAGGTGTTGTGGCAACTATTTCTTTTGCAATTATAAGCCTCTCAGGTTTGAGACTATTCTTGGATCGTGAAATCACTGAACGATTGTCTTACCAATAAAGTCGCGCAGTAATGCACTAAATAAGCATTTATTATTTTTATGGAAATACACTTTATGTATTCTAGTTCAATCATGTACATAAAGCTTAGAATCAGTGTAGAGTAATCAGGGAGTTAATAAGTCTATGATTTGTGTAGTATGTCTTAAAAATAATGAGGAATACTGAAATAGCAAAACACAAAATGCTTGTCTTTGAAAAGTGTATAGTCTGTCAAAATAATACATGTGTGAAATGACTAGAATGGTTGTCTTCTATTTTATGGCTATAATATTTTCTATATTGACTTTTTTTTTTTAGTATTCTTAATTTGTGAGTAGTACTTTTGCTAGAATTTTTGGACCATTATCACGGTTAATTTAGTTCACAATCTATAAGAATCTAGAGCAGTGCTTCTCAACTATCTGTAGTAAAGGACCAGAATTTTTCCCACCTATATGTCACAGACCAACACATGACCCTACTGACCAGAACTTGTCTGCACTTGGACTGCATGTGACTCAAACTAGCCTATGCCCTACTTGAGGCAAGTGCATTGATCGTGCACTTGGATTTTGTGGCGTTCTCAAATTGCCGTGAAGTTTTTTAAGCCTTTACTTTCAGTTTGTTTACTTGTCTTTTTATGAGCTGGAACAGCAGTTCAAGGAACACCACTGACATGGATTGATCTAGTCCTATAGCTACCATGCCCATTTCTGAACTGCTCTACTGTTGTCTGATGGCCTGCAGGAGATTTGGGAAATCACTGGGTAGGATCAAGGGCATCTTTCATGAAGTTGTTTTATCTGGTCTAGGGACACATCAGTGGTTTGGTGGCTGGTGGCCTGTAGTCCTCACTACTGTCCCAGCCTCTTTTGATAGCCTCAGGTCTATGTCCTTTTTCTGCTTGTGTCACCTGTCAGAGGATACCCTTTTAAGCTGCTAAGACACTGGTGGGAAGTGGTAGAATAAGTAGTTTTATCATTTCTTATATAAGAAGCTGAGTAAGCGATGGACTCACTTATTGTTTAAAACTGCACACTTAGAAATTGATTGCAGATTCAAGATAATGATGAAAACAACAGCATCTAAGTGTGAGCTTCAGACTAGTAAGGGAGCAATAGATTTGGTGTTAGAGTCACTTTGGTTCCAGAGGACTCTATTGTGTAAAGCCCGAGGTACCTTGTAGAGGTTTTTCAGACTTCTCTGCAAGAGTGCTGTTCTCTCTATAGGCTTTCAAGGTACTGACTAGATGGCATGGGTGACCCCACCTCCTTAAACAGGATACTGTACTCTTCCCTGTTGGAGAGCTGGTGGGGTCCTCTCCTGCCACCCGAACTCTGCACTACTCCATCTGCTCATATATTTTTTTAAAGTACTTTGCTTGGGGTCCATTTCGAATGACACAGACTTCTCTTGGAGAGAGGAAAACCACTTTTGTATGATGACTATCTCCTAGGCTTCTGAGAAGTACTCAGTGAAATGGGTCTGGGATCAGAAGTACGTAGAATGAAGATGAAAAAACTTGTTTTGGTTTCCAGTGTGTTAAAGTGATGAGTAGGCTGACTCGTGGCAGATGTCTGAGCCAAGCAGAAACCTTTTAATTGTTGGAGCCATTTTTGATATTTGATAGGAACCTTTTAAAAAAGAGAGTGATGTGGCTAATTTGTAGTGAAGAGGAAGAAGAAAATATTCTCATTTATAACATGCTGAGGGCATTTTTTTTTTTTTTATGGGTAGAGAAGAGTCTCTTTTGTGCAGTATTTTTACTTTCTTTTATACAAATTTTAAAGAGAAAGAATGATATTAAATAGTCTAGAGCTAAAAACATGAAATTAAAATTTAGTTGGAATGCCAGTTGAGAGAAATTATTACTGAGATTTTTTTTGTATAAAACTAAATATATAGCAAGAGTAAAAGGGAAAATCATTCATCTTGGAAATATTTATTACTTAAACCCAATTAGATTCTCTTTCTGAGAGTTTTTATGCTGCTTTTGAGAGCCTTAGTTTTGTGAGTTTTATCCTTCTAAAAGAATAACTACTTCCTAACTTGCTTTTACTGTGATTGCCATCAGCATTTTTACCTTCCCATTCCTGTGTCCTTTAGCTTTACTCAGGGAATTTTTGGCTGGTCTCTAAGGCAAGGAAAGGAGTGTAAGTGAACATTTTTTAAAAAGTACTTTGTGCTTTGTGGATCTCTAAAATGTAAGTATTTTTCATTGTTTTAATAGTATTTTTTTCCTCAGCAGTGTGGCTCATAAACTCCTTGAGACATCTTTCTAACATATTTCCGCTCATTTATGTTAATATATTCAATTACTAGTTTCCTTTTTGTTGGCTGAGAAGAGCAAGACACAGACAATAGGTATTTGTCAGTTCTAGAGCAAAAATTCATAGCACCAAGATCATAGCTTAGATTTTTTAGAATATAACATTCTGTGAGAGAGAGAACAAGCATACGCACCCATGTGCAAAAGAAAGTTAGTTTTCAAAGCTATTTATGCTAGATATAAGATTTTTGGTTGACAGTTTTATTTTTTCCTTTCAGTACTTTGGATATGTTATCCCACAGCCTTCTGGCTTCCATTTTTTTTTTTTTTTTTTTTTTTTTTTTTTTTTTTTTTTTTTTTTTTTTTTTTTTTTTTTTTTTTTTTTTTTTTTTTTTTTTTTTTTTTTTTTTTTTTTTTTTTTTTTTTTTTTTTTTTTTTGCTTTTTGGTATGTGGGTAGCTCCCTGACTGGGAATCGAACCCAGGCTGCAGCGCTGACAGCACCAGTGCCGAAGCCTTAAGCCACTACACCATCAGGGAACTCCCTCCATTCTTGCTTATGGGAAGTCAGCTGTATCTGACTGTATCTGACTAGCCCTGTGAATGAGCTGGGGTAAGGGGATTGGGACCCAATATTCTTGACGAGTCATGCTCTGGTAGATAGAGCCTCCACTCTGTGAGTAGGAGCTGGTGGAAGAAAGGTGCCCAGATCTCAGCCACACTTGCCTAAAATAGAGTTTCTGTAACACAGAGCTGAAGGGAATGAGAAATTCTGGTGGCTTGCACCTCCTGAGCAGAAACCATGGGCCTAGACTGAGAGTTGGGCAGAGAGCGGGGAGCATTGTCGTCTTGACTATACCTGTCTGGAGTAGATATTCTGTCACACAGAACTAAGAGAGGGGTGTGGAAGGAAAGCAGGTATGATTCAAATTGCCACGGATTTTAGGACAGTTTCCAGAAACTTTCAATTTTTAGAAAATAATTTCCACATGATTGTTTCACTGGGGAAAGGGTCTTCTGAGCTCTTTATGTTGCTATTCTGGTAGCCACCTAGAGAGTTAGTTCAAACTCCCAAGACAAAAGTTCTGGGAGCTAAACAAATTTGACCATGACTATACAAGGTCTCTCTGGAAAAAATCCAGCCATAAATGTTTCTATTTTTCATATTTAATGGCTGGATACTTTCTGGACAGCCCTCATATGGTAATAATGTGTTATTGAGAATTTAGTGCTACTGAACATTAACACATACAATCTTTCTTTAATCACCAGTATAGAACATGTGCATTCCAATGATTTGACCTAAAGTATAACTGTATAATACTCCAACATTCATACAATGCTTAACTATCAGAAATGATATTTGTGGGAGATTGCATGAAGGATATGCAATTTACTGGATATGTTGTTTTGTTTGATTAACCCCTTTTCTTTTCTGGGAACTGGCGTTATTTAAGTTACCTAGTTATGGTATAAATGGCTTCCAATGCCTTGTGACTCTATTCTTTGGCTACAGTTGATTGGGCGAAGGCTGGATACTCAACCCAAGTTGGGCCAATGCAAGCCCTTCCCTAGGAATTCTGGAATTGAGGTTGATAAAAAAGTTGTTGCTTTCCAGCAAAGCTTTTGAATGTAAAACCTAGAGCAATTAGCAGGTGTGTTTCCCACTGCATGATCCAGAGAAGTGGAGGAGCCTGACCTATGGAGAGAAATAAGAGAGGATCACATATTCAGAGATGCATCTTGACTGTTTTTTCCTGAGGCCCAATCATATTGTTGCCCACTGGTATCATAGATCATCTCAGTATCCTTCCTATTGATTCCCTTTTTAAAAACTGGCACAAGTTGGGTTTTGCCTCTAGTAATCAAGCATCCATGAAGTTTGTTCTTACTTCTGAACAACATGTTTCAAAGTATGTTCCTCAGAATATTTATCCATTGACAAATTTCTTTTATAAAAGGGGATGACATTCTATGAGCAAACTCATCTATTGATGTGATTAATCAAGATTCACAGTGCTGTTATCATCGTACTATAAGTTTCTGAGAACTTAGGTGGTGGTTTTTGTTGGTTTTCATATTATTTTACTAATATATGTTGATTTTACACACACACACACACACACACATATATATATATATAAATAAAACATAACATATATATATATAACATAACATAATATAAAAGTTACAATCTTAGCCATTTTTAACTGTACAGTGGTGTGAACTATTTGTACCTTGCTGTGCAACAGATCTCTGAAAGTTTTCACTTTGCAAACTGAAACTTTTATACTCATTGAACAACTCTTCTTAATCTTATATGTACATATTTTTGCTTATAACACTTCAGTCCTGTTTGGAATGAGACTAAATATGAAAGAGTGGAAGAATGAGATAAAATTGTTCAGATTCATATTTTTAAGTGAGATAACTGTCATTATAGATAATTCTAGAGAATAATTCTAAGGTGACTGAAAATTCTGTGGCTATAAATCATAGAGAGAAATAAAGTAGGAAATGTGTCAAAATTATTCTGCCTTTTACATATGTTATCTAAAAAAGCATTACTAAGTTCAGGAAGTGTAATATTTATCTTCTTTGTTGTATAGGTTTCGTCAGGTTTTTAGAAGGCTATTATATTGTGTTAATAACTAAAAGGAGGAAGATGGCAGATATTGGAGGTCATGCAATATATAAGATTGAAGATACAAATATGATCTATATACCCAATGACTCTGTACGAATTACTCATCCAGATGAAGCTAGGTATGTGCTGGTAGTAACTACTATTTTTTTAAAATGTGGTAGACCAATTAGAAAACAAAATAAACAAAAGGTTGCAAATGTTATGTTAAAAATGTAGAACACTGGCCTAGACTTCTAAACTTTTGTTCAGGGCTATTAAAAATCTCCATTATAATAACTGATTCCAGTTAGGATCAATAATAGCTGCTAAAACCGTGAGGTGAGAGGTTATTGAGAAACACAGTATTCACTCAGTCTCAGCATATACTATATGGATCTTTTTATTATTTACAAAGAGGAAAACATGGCAAACATACTTAACCACATGATCAATCTAAGCATCACCAATAATGAAACAAAAATGACATTATTTGCCTCTTAATGTGAAGCAATGGGAAGGACACAGATTAACTGTGTAGTTTTTTTTTTTACTAAAAATATTTCACTTGAATCTAAACATGAGGAAATAATGAGACACGTGCATATTGTGGGACATTCTGTAAGACATTCTGGCCTGGGCTCTTCAAAAATGCCAGTGTCATCAAAGATAGAAATAGCCAGAGGCCCATTCTAGATTTTAGAGTAAACATGGTAACCAAATGCAACAAGTGAATTTCTATTTGATCCTGGATTAGGTATGCAAACACACATACACACACACACACAGAGCTATAATTATTCACCACATTAAAATATTGTTGGGAAAAATTATGATTATCTTAATATTTGTAGAAAATACATTTGACAAATTCAGTACCCATTTGTAATCAAGTCTTTAAAAAGTTGAAATGGATATAAAAAATGTTAACATTTATTAATCCTGAGTAGTATACGAGGGCTGTCTGGAAAGTATCCAACCATGTAATAAGGAAAATAGAGGCATTTGTGGCTGGATGTTTTCCAGATGGCCTGTGTATATGTAGATATTTTATTCCATACTTTTTTTTTTTTTTTTAGTTTAAAACACTTTCCAGCTTAAAATTATGATATTTACATTTTGGTTGTTTTATTATTCTCCTCCAACCTCAAAACATTTACAAAGCACATCATAAAAACAAGAACAGTATTCACTTCTGTCTTGCACCACATCTAAGTGCCCCACACATGTAAGTGCATGATTTTCCCTGTGACCTAATCAGTGATGAGGAAATGGTCAAACTATAAGGTTAAGGGTCTCTGAAGGGATAATCAACAGGCTTAGAAATTGCTCCAGATGAGATCCCTAATCCAGTTATGGATTGAATGCCTCAGTTTTATTTGTAAGCATAAATGTATGTTATGTTAAGCTTTGACAATCGTATTGTATGAATGTAATATGCTCTGATATTTTATTTTAGGTATCTACGAATATTTCAAAATGTGGACCTGTCCAGCAATTTTTACTTTAGGTAAGTTTGAGCTTAGTTTTTCTCCTATCAGTCACTTAAATGTTTATATTATTTTCCAGGGTATAAAAATAGAATTAGAAGACACAATAGTATTTCCTGTATTCTTTTTTTTTTTTTAATGGCCAAATTATTTTATTTAAGAGCATAATAATACAGGTATTTCATCCTTTTAAAAATATGTTTGAAAATTTAAATAGACAAAGGGTAATTATTCTCAATATAAAAGTCATTTTTGTTTTAGATAAGATTTTAATGAAATACTCTTGTCATTTTGAATTACAAAAATGAAATTGCATTCAGTCTCTAATACAAAGTTGTAACCATTTCACAGTTCAATTTTCAGTTAACAGTTTAGCAAAATTAAGCAAATAACAACATACTGCTAATGGCATTGGAAATGAATGCTATTCCTTGGGGAGGAATGTAACATTAAGTACATATAGATATATCTGAAGCAAATAAATGAGGAGAGAAAATATTAATCTCTATTTGAAAAGAGACATTTGTGGTTTATTTATGATAGTCCAAACAGACAGAGCAACCAACACAGGGACAACTCAAATATGTTAATTGAACAGGCAAGTAACTTAGAGTAGAGCATTATGATGGAGTATTATACCACTACTGATGTCACCAATTTGTAGGCCTACTAGCTACAGAGTTATTGTGCTAAATAGAAATTTCTATCAACTATAATGTTCAAATTAAAAAGTAGAATACAGAATAGTGTGCACCAATAAGGACTTGAGTCATAAATACTGAAAGTGGACCTAAAGTGTTACAGTTACTGGAGTTATAACCTGATGTGGCACTTTGCATTATTTTAAATTTATTTTAAAATTGTTAATATAGTTAACCATTTATTTATCTATGAAATGAATAAAAACATGTCTACTGTGTAGAGTAGATTATGTCTTCATTGATATAAAACTCTGAGGGAAGTTAATTAATTTAACAGTAGTACTATATAGTGAAGCGCTCCTAAAGAAATAATTTTCAGGTCCACAGATGCTTATTGAATGTTTATTTCCATTGTATTTATCTCAATCATCTGCTTTTTAGTCTTTATTGCTTAATTTTATGTTTATAGCATCTGTTAGTTATTACTGAAGCTTGGTGATACTGTTAGAAATGGTCTTCTACTGCTTTATGTTTTTCAATCTGCATCACCATACTGAGTTTTGATAAAGACATTCTATAAGTAAAAATACATAGGTTAAAATTTTGTAGCTCATAATTAAGCTTTAAAAGAAGACTATTCTACATTCTTAAGATTCAGCTAGAATAAAGCAATTTTTTAAAGAGGAAGTATTCATTGTTAAAAGTAAAACCCCAACTTTTTCCAGCCTCCAGCTTTATTGAAATATTATTGACATATAATATATGTAAGTTTAAAATGTACAATCTGATGATTAGATACACATATATATTGCAAAATGATGACCACAATAAGGTTAGTTAATACTTCCTTCCCCTCACATAATTAGGATTTTGTGTGTGTGTGTGGTGATAACATTTAAGATTACTTTCTTAACAAATTTCAAGTATGTAATTCAGTATTGTTAATAGTAGCTAGGAGTTTGTACCCTTTGACCAACATCTCCCCATTCCCTCCCTCTCTCCTGCTCCAGTAACTACCATTCTATTCTTTGAGTTTGACTTTTCTAGATTCTGCATGTAACTGAGAACATACTGTATTTGTTTTTCTCTGACTCACGTCACTTCATATAATGCCCTTAGGTCTATTCATGTTGTTGTAAAAGGCAGATTTCCTTTTTTTTTTATGGCTGAATAATAGTTCATTCCATATGCGTACCACATCTTCTTCACCCACTCATCCATTGGTGGACCCTTAGGTTATTTCTACATCTTGAATAATGTTGTAATGAACATGAGAGTGCAGGTATCGCTTTGAGACAGTAATTTCATTCCCTGTGGATATATGAATGTACCCAGAAATAAGATTGCTGCATCTTATGAGAGTTCTATTTTTAATGTTTTGAGGAACCTCCATACTATTTTCCATAGTGGCTGTACCAATTTATATTTTCACCATATCCTCTGCTGCAGTTTTTGTTTCTTGTCTTTTTGATAATAGCCTTTCTAACAGGTATGAGGTAATACCTCGTTGTAGTTATAATTTGCATTTCCCTGATATGATGTCAAGCATTTTTTTATATATTCATTGGCCATTTGTATGTCTTCTTTGAGAAAATGTCTATTCAAGTGCTTTGCCCATTTTTAAATTGGATTGTTTGTTGTTTTGCTATTGAGTTGTTTGAGTTCTTTATATATTTTGAATGTTAACCCCTTACCAGATAGGTGGTTTGAAATGTTTTCTCCTACTTCATAGATTGCCTTTTTATTTTGCTGATTGTTTCTTCTGTGCAGAAGCTTTTTCATTTGATGTAGTCCCACTTGTTTAATTTTGCTTTTGTTGCTTGCACTTTTGGTGTTATATCCAAAAAATCTTTGCCAATACCAATGTTAAGAAGCTTTTCCCCTATGTTTTTCTTCTAGTAGTTTTATAGTTTGGGGTTTTACATTTAAGTCTTTAATCCAATTTGAGTTAATTTTTGTGAGTGGTGTAAGACAGGGGTCCAATTTTGTTTTTCTGTAGGTGGTTATCTGGTTTTCTTAGCACCATTTATTAAAGAGACTGTCCTTTCCCCATTGCATCTTTTTTGGCTCCTTTGTAAACTATTAGTTGACTGTATATGAGTGGGTTAATTTCTGGGCTCTGTTGTGTTCCCTTGTTCTGTATGTCTTTTATTTTTTAACGCCAGTACCAGACTGTTTTAAATGTCGTAGCTTTGTAATAAACTTTGAATTCATGAGGTGTGATGCCTCTCGCTTTGTTCTTTCTTAAGATTGGTTTGGCTGTTAGGGGTCTTTTCTGGGTCCATATGAGTTTTAGTATTGTTCTTTCTATTTCTGTGAAAGATGTCACTGAAATTTTGATAGGGATTGCATTGAATCAATAGATGGCTTTTGATAGTATGAACATTTAAACAATATTAATTCTTCTGTTCCATGAACACAGGAGATCTTTCCATTTATTTGTGTCTTCTTCAGTTTATTTAATCAGTGTCTTATAATTTTTAGTATACAGATTTTTTTTGCCTCCTTGGTTAAATCTATTCCTAAGTATATTATTAATTTCTGATGCTCATAAAAATAGGATTGAAAAGCCAACTTCTTAATACAGTTTTTATCTCTGTGAGATTAGATGCTAGTAAATTAATTCCACTATCATGCAAATGTGGTGAAATTAAATTTTCAGATGAAACAAATCAATTTTGATGAAATTATATGAATACGTTAAAGATAAAATAATAATTAAAATATAATGTATGTGTTTCCAGACACAATTATAATCATCCTAAAATACGACTAAAATACTTTAGAAATTTGTATAAACCTAAAGATTCTAGGTACCTTCTGAAATTCTGTGCTAAAAATATGTTGCTAGAAATACTTGTAAAAATTATTGATTATGTGAATTAGAATTGTAAAGGGTTTCTTTTGGTTTAAAGGCCAAATTTTCTTTGTACAACATGTTCAAACTGTTATAATTAATTGGGTGGCTGTTATTCTCCTAAAACATATTTCACTGTAATGGCTTGTGTTATTATATATTCTTAATTTCTGTTTTATTACAAAGTTGGTTACAGTACTGACATTAATAATTAATAGAATTATTTTAGTTCATAGGTAAACTGGAATACAGACCATACACTATTGTAGTAAATATTGTAACATTTGTAGAATTCGTTTCAAATACCTTTGAGAATGTGACCCTTTTGTACAAAGCCATAAAATTTTGATTGATTTTAGTGTGAAGCAAAAAATGGCAGAATACAAATCAATGAATGTAGGCTGTTCACATTGTATTGTGTATTTCTAGTCACGCAGATGCCTGTCATGCTATGATTTTTGAATTTCCTGTTATATTCGTGGTTTACTCTCTTTTACAGTGCTTATTTGAACACCATTGCTTTTAGGTAAAGTAACAGGTGCTCAGTAATTTAGTTCACAGTTTTTAATTCCATATGGGCGCCAAGACCACAAAATATATTTTGCTTATGTAATTCTTACTAAGTTTCAGTTCTGTTCTCAGTTACAGCTATGATTTGTCCCACTCACTGCAGTATAATCTCACTGTCTTGAGAATGCCCCTTGAAATGTTAAAGTCGGAAACGACCCAGACTCGCCAGGAGAGTTTCGACATCTTTGAAGATGAAGGATTAATTACACAGGGTGGAAGTGGTAAGTGGTTTTCAGCACATCTACTGTATGTTAACGTGGCCTCCATGAAATGGCATCTCATTAAATTCACTCACATTTCCCTCATATTTCTCCATCCCTTATTGCTCTTTGTGCTTACACAAGGCTGTTTCAGATATATGAACTTGGCCAGTTCATTTTTACAGAGATCATTAATCACTAGGTGGTTTTATTGTGGGCCAGCCAGAAAATGGTATGCTGACATTTTGTAGCAAATTTCATGCCATTTTTATGAAATACACTCAGGTCTACACTTTGGTGAAGTTGAAATGGAGAATTTTGTCTTTAAATATTGGAGAATACACACTACCACCTTATTTTCTTTCATAGAGACTGGTTCAATAGGGCTGAGTTTTAGAGAAATATTACCATGAGTTGTCTGTTGTGTCTTAGACATTTACATACAATGTCTCTAATCCTCAGAAAACTGTTCAGTAGGTCTAATGGCACTTTTAAAGAAATAAATACTAAGTAGGAAACAACTGAAGCCTGAGATTAAGGCCACATGGCCAGTGCCCAGAGGGACTAGTATAGCAAGCCGGTCAGAGGCTGTTCTTTCTTTGATTCTAGTTTTACCCTCATAAGCCCTGCTTTTGACAGGACCACTGTAGGATCATTGCAGGACCACTGTGCAACTAGTCTAGGGTGACACTGGAGATCCTGGACTAAGCAGTCACATAACAGAACTCTGGTGTCTTTTTCCCTAGAGTTTTGAGTTGGTCTAGAACTCTAAAGCCAGACGCATTGCTAAAGTGAATGCTGTGAAGGAATCATTTCAAATTTAAAGCTAGGGTAGTTTAGCTGAATTAGACTTACTGTGGAAACATAGTACGTCTGTAGTGTCTTGGCACCTTGCTCTATGCAGCTTAAATGATAGTAATGAAAATGTGGGTGCAGGAGGTAGATTGTAATCTAAAGTTCCAGAAGGTTTGTCCTTGCAGGACATGCAAGGAGAGGCTGTGCTCTATCAGCATCTTGACAAAGGTTCTGATCCACTCTAAGAAGACTTAGACTGTCACTTAAACCAAATGCCATCTCTGTCATTGCCCTTGACTCTTGTTAGTTTATTAGATTGACCATCACTTGAGCTAAGGTCAAACCCAATGCACCCTCCCTACCCCAGTTCACATCAGTTTGCCCTAATTTAGAGCCCGAATTGTAACATATACTACGAGAGACAGGTAGAGAGTAAGATAATGTGTTTCTGAATATATGCTTACATCATTTCTTCTATCACCTTTAGTAATAGAAAAGCTAAAAGTATTACTAAATTTCATCCCAGATAGGAATTTGAATATCTGTTCTGGGATCTGAATTAGGCCTCTGAAGCCATTTACTTTTATACTATCAACTAGGGCAATTCTACTTGATAATTATGAATAACCTTTTCTGTCCTTTTATTATTTTTTAAATTAAAAAATTTTTATTTATTAAATTTATTGGGGTGACATTGGTTAGTAAAATTATATAGATTACAAGTGTACCGTTCTATCATATGTCATCTATATATTGCATTGTGTGTTCACCACCCAGAGTCAGTTCTTCCATCACCATGTATTTGTTTCCCTTTTCCCTCTTCTCCCTTGTCCCTTGTCCCTTACCCTCTCTTCTGTCCTTTTAATGCATTGCACAGAGCATATATGGCATAGACATGATTTGGTGCCCTGCCTTTGCCATTTACCAGCTCTGTGACCTTTGGCAAGTTACTTAATATCTCTGAACCTCAATTTTCTAAACTGTAAAATGATGATCCTGCCACTCACTTCAGATTGGTGCTCCCAGCCACTGACTGCTCTGTGCTATCTTTAAGCCTTTAAGTCCTTAATTTCCCTGTTGTTTTCTTTTCTCTTAGGTTAAAAACTCTCGCAGATCAGTCAGGAAATGTGTTTATTCTTTGACTTTGTATAGAATCAGCAGTATTCTGGGTGATATCCACTGACAATGGCAATGCTATTAATCAGGCGTCTTGTTTTGGAAGTTAAAAACAGGAGTTTAAGATCTTAAAAATGAGTTGAATGTCAACCAATTTTCTTATCTTTGTGACACCAATTTTTATTTTTCAGGTGTGTTTGGGATCTGTAGTGAGCCTTATATGAAGTATGTGTGGAATGGTGAACTTCTGGATATAATTAAAAATGCTGTACATCGTGACTGGCTGTTGTATATTATTCATGGATTCTGTGGGCAGTCAAGTATCCTTTTTTTAAAAAAATTAGGATACATATTATTAAACTTATACTGTAGCAATTTGTAGAAAGCTATATATGAATTATAAGAGTATAATTAACATGCTATGTACCCAACAGGAAAACTTAGCCATGATGCCATGTAGTAGAAATACAAAGAAGAGTGCAGATCACTTGAAGAGATCTATTATGTATGCTATGTACACAGAAAAATAAATAACAAGGAAGAAGATGTTGTGTGCATAGCAAGTTGTATAGGTGATAAGTATCATTCTTAACCTGAGAGAGCAAGCAGAATCACTGACAGGGGGAAGGATGAGGCAGGCTCACAGGAAAAGTCAAACTTGGCCTGGGCCCTAAACAACACTCAGGCCTTAGCAGTGAACAAGGAGCAAGATCATGGGTTGGGGAGGCACGTAGTGGTGGAAAAGTTTATGATGTGTTCTCGTGGCTTATGTTTAAAACTCCTGGAATGAACAGTGTAGTGGGAAGGAGACAGGTTGGGGGAGTCAGATTGCCAGTTACTGGGTTACTTTGGTGGTCAGACTAAGGACTTTGGGTTTGGTGCTAGAACTTTAGGAACTTTTTTCAGGAGGGTCATGTACAAATTAGAGCTGACTGATCTTGAGTTGACAGCCATGTTTTAAGCTAGTTGGAGTAAGTAAAATAAGACTTGAACAAGGAATGTGAGTTTGCAAAAAATTGCAGTGGTTCTGGAATAATGTATTATCTAATAATAAATAAAAGAATACAAGTGTATTTTTTTATAAATATATATTTTATTATATTAAAAGTTATAAATAATATAAAATATGAAATAAATATAAAAAATAATAAAGACTTTAATTGGAAAGGGGCATAATAGATTAAATAGATGTAGCCTTGGGTTAAGCTGATGAAGTCAGTTTTATAAATACTTTTTTTTCCCTTTCATTTAATTTCTAGCTATGTTGAAACCTTTCAGGAAAGTGCCATTATGAAGTTAAGGAATGCAATGTATACTTTCTAGAAGTGAGATTTAGGTTTTTTCTATCCCTTTTTGAGATCAAGTACAGCATTTATATACCTAGCGTGTTTTCTAGTTGATACTCTTCCTTGTGCCTTAAATTTCATAAGACCTAGAGTGAAAACTTGGAAAGGGTACTTGTTCTGAGATCAGGGTGAATGTGATTAATCAATAACATGCTTTCTTGCACCAGAGTCTTTGGGAGGAGTGGAATCCAGGGGTATAGCTGGAGGGGTTAGGCTTCAAGAGCCCCAGAGTGCAACCTTTTTTGTGGCGAGTGAGTGAGAGGAGAGACTAGATGAAGACACAGAGGAATTCTGAAATGAAAATGAGTGAGATTTATGTGCCACACTTAAAAATCAGTGTTTTTACTATATAATCACTTGCAAGCAGTGAGTGGTATTATCTGCTTGATCATTCACTGAGTAATGAGGTTTGGCTCTGAATTACTTCTTTTGTTTTCGAAAGTAAAATCTACTTGGAAAGAACACAAGGTTTTCACTACCAAGGACACCAAAAAGAATGTGCTACAGTTTCTAAAGGCAATTTTTAAAAGGTACGTGTAGTTCTAAATTGTTCTGTATTGCCAAGAGCTGACTCAGGGCCTGGCATCCACCTATTAGCACAATAAATGTTTGTTTTTTTTTAAGTCGTTTTTTTAAAGTAGTTAATAGCACCATAAATTATCATTTTAATGCTCATTAATTTAAATGATGAATCTAGTCTCTTAGTTATCAAGCATTTAGTGAATTCTGGAAGTCTATATGATGATAAAAGTGATTACTGTTTACTGAACAATTACTACAGACCAGGCATTGATTTTACACACATTTCCTAACCTAGTCCTCCCAACCACCTAATAAAATTAGTTGCTCTATCAATACTTATACCATTTTATAGAAGATGAAACAGGCTTAGAAAGTTAAATTGTGATATAACTAATAAGCTGTGTGTTGGTTAAACAGTTCGCAGTGTTCAGTTTTTGCGGTTAGGTAACAGGTTTGGCTTGCCTTAAACTCATTGCACTCCCTTAGTATTATATTGTTTCATAATGTAAATAGACCGTTGGGTGACATAGGCTCTTTTTGAGAGGTGTATGATCTCTGAAGTCTAAGGGAGGATCAGTTTTACCTGCTTACATCCTTTAGTTGGCTATAGGGAGAAACCAGGTCTTCCCTTGGTCAGTAACCTTACACCTGGTTACCATTTCCTCTGAAATTCTTGGAAACCACTACTTAAAGGAAGCCTGTTTTTGCCTTAAATACCTACACAATTTAAAGAACAATCAGACCTGATGCTCTTCATTCTTAGGTGGAGCTTTTTGGTGTTCAACCCCCTCTACAAGATCTGTTTAAATGTGTATTTAAGGTATAGTGGCTCTCTTGTTTTGGTGTGACAGTCATGAATGCTAAACAACCTTAACTTGATTTCTAAGAGCTGTTAATCTATGGAAGACCAGTGTATGTCACTCTAATAGCTAGAAGATCCAGTAAATTTGCTGGGACCCGTTTTCTCAAGAGAGGTGCAAACTGTGAGGTAAGATGCAAAAACCACATCGCTGCTGACAGATGAAGCAAAGTGGAATTTTAGAATGTGGAATGTCTTAGTGCGGACATTACCAAGAGAATAATTTTTCAGAGTATCTGAAACCTATGAGAAATATGACTAATATATAGATGTTCTGAAGAGTCAGTTATCTTAGAGTGAGTTATGCAATGCCTTAAGGAGTTATGAAATGTCTAGTGTTTTGGAGGATGAGCCATTTCTGTAATATATGAAAAAATGTAGTACATAGTTAGTGTAGAGACTAAAATAGCAAAGCACCTTCACGCGAGGAGTAAGTGGAGGGGAACACTGTGGTTGGGAATGCATCTCTGACAAGCAAATAAGGAGAGCAACAGGAGACCCCTGACCATCTTCCTTCTGCTTTCACTTGGCTCAAGAGAGACTCCTTATTCTGTTCACCACTAGAAATTAACAAAAAAAGTTCATCTGTCCTGCCATCCATCCTGTCATCCCCATTCAGTGCTCTGTCTGTTTGCAGTGGACAACTTGAGTCTTAAGCAGATGTGTGATGGAATGCCCAGGTTGAGTGACACATTGGGTTTTGATCCTGGCTTAACATAGCAATATTGTTCGTAACATTACATCAACAGTGAAAAGAGTTCTGATTGGTGCTTTAAAAAATCAAAATCGTATAGCTGTATTATTTCCCTTTCACATATTCAAAGGATAACCAAACAGACATGTTGTTTGTTAATGTCTCTAAAATTGTTCTTTGTTGTATCCACATATACTATTTTTTATAATTTTTTTCAATTACAGTTAACATTTGATATTTTATATTAGTTTCAGGTGTATAGCATATTGGTTAGACATTTACATAATTTATGCAGTGATTCATATATACGCTTATAAGTGAAGCTACCTTAAGACCTTTATTTTCTTCTGCCCATCAGGCATTATTTGAATCTCACTCTTGTACTTTCATTCCTTCTTGGTCTTCAGAAGCAGATTTTTATATTCCACTTGTCTTCCTAGCCTCCTATATGGTTTCATGTAATTGTTTTTCTTTTCTTTCCCTTTCTGCCATTTATATCACTCAAGCTGTTCTCTACTACTTGTGTTATTAGCTATCTCATTTTATTTTTACCTAGTCTTTTCTCTGCTATTTTAAATTGCTTTCCTTCATTAGATTTTCATGTTTTTCCTTTGCTAATGTACATATTGAATATCGATCAACATTTACTTTGAAAACATTAAGAATAGGAATTCTACGTTCATTGCATACTTGCAGTGTTTTCCATTAGAAATTCTAAGAACATAATATATCTTTAAATGTTGCCTTTCTTTTCAGGGTGATGTTGCAAATGAAGTGGAGACCGAACAGATACTCTGCGATGCTTCTGTGCTATCATTTACTGCAGGAAGTTACTCTTCCTATGTACAAGTTAGAGGATCGGTGCCATTGTACTGGTCTCAGGACATTTCAACTATGATGCCGAAACCACCTATCACACGTGCGTGGGACAGTCTTTTAATAGTCACTCTTCTTTACCCACATTTAGAGATAATGGGCTATTGTCACAGAAATCTCATAAATGCTTAGGTTTTAATAAAGTTTTAGTACTGGAAAAACAATTGGGAAGAGAGATTTCAATTATTATTTTTATGCAATAACTATATTTTTTCTTTACTTTTGGATGCTAGTAAATTATTTATATTTCACTTCAGAAATGTAAGAATCATTCAAATTCAATATACAAGCGTGAAGAATGAGTGTCTGATAAACTCAAGAGGAGTTTGGAAAGTCAAACTACTAGAAAATTAGTTGAATTGAATTTCTTTAAACATTAAAAAAACTAAACAAAATTCTATACTTCTTTTATTCTTGCTTTATAATCTTCATTCTGATAGTTATTCATCTTCTTTCCTCCTCAGTGGATCAGGCAGATCCATTTGCACATGTGGCTGCCCTTCACTTTGACCAGATGCTTCAGAGGTTTGGCTCTCCCATCATCATCTTGAATTTAGTGAAGGTACGATGTGCTCACCTCTCTGGTAATGAAGTTCAGTTACAGTGGACAACCTTTTCCTCAGTGCAGAAGGGTTTAAGAAGCTTGCTTTATCTCTTCCCTCTATAAAACTTGTAAACTTATGCTGTGGTGTTTCACTGTGTTTGAGCTGTCTGAGCCACTGTCCTTTGGCCTCAGATTTCATGTGATCTCTTCCCTGGATATCTGGCAGAATTAATAGTATGTTCCAAGGGAAGAAAGCGGTGCCGTCTCATGATTTCCTTGGGTGAAGTAGGTACAGGCGAAATTCTACTTTGCTTTTCAGAACAGCTTGGAGAAGGAAGCATAGAGATCAAACAGCCACAGCCTAGTCTTGATACAGCTAGTTCCCTTGACAATCCTGGAGATGTCCTGGGCACGTTAATATGTAATAGAATCTGAAGGCTAGATTCAGAAATTGGGGTGCTCTTGTGGCTCAAGAATCAGGTGGACAGAGGAGGACGTGGCCTCACAAGTTCTGTACTTCCTTGTTAGAGTACAGTGTCTGGTCAACATAGCTTGGGAATGTGAGTTGGCACCCAGGTCACAGGCCTAAGATGGAGGGCAAAGAGATGAGGGTTTGGAAGAACATGGCCTACATGTGGCCAGGCTAGGGGCAAGAGTGAGATGTGGAGGGGGAGCCAGACAGTGAGGCACTCAGTTTTATTTCTTCCTTTGTACTCTTTGGTTTGTAATTACTACATCCTAACAGGGTTGACCTTGTAAAACAAATTATTCATATGTTAACTGCATCATTTTCTCATTTTCTAGGCTTGTCCACATTAATTCAGAAGTTTCATTTTCACGTCTCTCTCTCTCTCTCTGTCAACTCAGAATAATATAAGTCAATATAGCTAGATTATCTATAATATAAGTCAATATAGCTAGATAATCTGTAACCTCAGCTTAGTATTGAATAGCAGCTGTAATATACACAATTGAAAAATTAAAGTAGGAAAACTGGTAACAAAAACCTTCATGAGTACTTTTCTAGTAAATGTATAGAAAATAAGACATTGTTATTATACAAATAAATTATTGCTAAAGCACTGCATTATAAGGTGTCTCTAGAATATAAACTTCAACCTAAGTAAGTGAATTTTCTTCATGTTTTACAGTCCTTATTATAGTGTTAAATGCTGTGGTTAAGTGGAGATTCAGTCTATGATGTCTGGTGTGTGAATTCAAAAATAATATCTGACGTGTGATTGTAAGGTGTTCTTGCCCAGATTTCTCAAATCTACGTTTATTTTTTAATATGTAAAGACCAGTCAGTGGATTTTAAAACTACTTGTTTATTGTCCCATTGTCATAAAAATCCTGCAATAACTAGAGATTAATTAAAGAATAGTCTGGAGATTAAGTTGCTATTTTGTGGAATAAAAAAATTCTTTTGGTTATTTTTGTCTTTAGTTATTTTATTCAGAGGGTAAAAGAAGATGTTTATCCAGTTCACTTAGAAGAAATAATTATTAACTTGTGATTAAAGAGGCAATGAATGTGTGTGTAGAATGATACGAGGGATGTTAACTCTTTATTCTGCTTTTATATGATGTTACTCAAGTGAAATGCTTTCCTTTATTTATTTTCTTTTTGCCCTATTGTGAACCCCACCCCTCCAGTTGTGGAGGGTGAAGCACTCACTGCTTGACACATTTTGCAGCCATCTGTACACCTTCAGTGCTGCTACTGGGGCATTAGTAGGAAGTCAACCTGGGATCAAGCCTAATTGTATTTATTCTACATCAGAGGGGGCCATGGATGGCCATTAAGGGGTTTCTGAACCCTTTGAAATGATATGCAAAATTTACTTGTATACATGAAGTTTTCATTTGGTTGTTAAAGGGGTCTGTGACCCTATGGGGATTGACTAACCAGTCCATTAACACTCATTCACTATGGACAGACAACACATAAAGCAGATTCTTTACGTTGGGGTTAATTGAAGAAGGTTGATTAAATCACCTTTTCTCAATGTCAGATTTGATAAAAGAATTTCAAAAAGTTTTTGTTTTCCTGCTTGATTTAAAGTACTTTTGAAAAAATATTACTAAGAACAATGTCAGAGAGTTTACTACTGATGTTTTCTTCTAAGAGTTTCGGGTCTTACATTTAAGTCTTTAATCCATTCTGAGTTTATTCTTGTATATGTTGTGAGAAGGTTGTCTAGTTTTGTTGTTTTGCATGTATCTGTCCAGTTTTCCCAATACTGTCTAACCACTTTGGTATACATCTGAAACTAATATAAAATAATATTAAATGTCAACCATAACTGAAAAAAAAGTTTTTAAAAATAAAGTGCTTTTGAGAAGAATTCCTATAATTTAATTTTCTCTGATGTAAATAAGCTAAATATATGTTCATCCTAAACTGATATAACACTGTTTTTAATCAGCTCTTACCTAATTCATATACTTGATTTATTCAGCTGTGCAAAATAGACATCCTTTTTTGTTTCCATAGTCGTTATCCAATTAAATTCATGACAACTAAAAGGTAATGACCATGATTGAAAACAGGATAGACCTATTTTCATGCCAGTAATAGTGTCTCAACACTATGTCAGTGTCATTGTTGCTGAATTAATTGCTTTTCTTTGTTTCTAAGTGTAGTTTCTAACTACAATAAAAGTAGTTAATTTGTATTAATACTTACCATGTGCCAGATACTCTGTTCAGAAATCGTCATGTTTTATCTCATTTAAACTTCACATGAATGCTGTAAAGGAGATACTATTTTTTTTGGGGGGGGGGGAGAATACTGTTGTTACCCCATTTTATAGATGAAGAAAAGGAGGCCAGTAAGCGACAGAGACAGCAATCCAACCACAGAGCTGTCCAGTAATGCACTACTAGCCTCTCCTGAGTGGGTACAGCAAGCAAGGAGGCAGAAGGTGAAGTGTAGACCCGTGAACGCCTCTCAACTTCAGTTCATTCAACCAATAGTATAAAAGGGAAGAAGTGCCTGCCTTGGCTACCTCACAGGATGTTTTACGAGAGTCAAGTTTTAAAACACACGCAGGCTGCGAAAGCACTCTACATTGCCAGTTTGGGGATTATCCAACGACCCACTTGATTTCTGTCTGGGCCTTAGCTGACTGGATTTGGGGGTTCCCTTCTTCTGGTTTTTGGGGATTCTCCTCTGCCAAAGTGGGCTGTGCGACTTTGTAGGCCAGACCTGTATAGGGTGAGCGGAGCTTCTTGGAGCTGTAGGAAGTTACTGGGAAGAGATCTGATCTCCTTGAGTCTTTAAAGCTCATTATCTGTTTACTTTAATGCAGTGAAGTATTTATTTTTGCATTTATTTAATTTTGGTAGGTAGATTTCATTTCAGTATATTTAACACGTAGGCTTTTTGTCTTGTGTTGGCTGAAAAGTAAAGATGTTCTTCTGATTTAAGGTAATTAGAGCATTGAAAATGTTTAATTTTTGATAAAGGAACGAGAGAAAAGAAAGCATGAACGAATTCTGAGTGAGGAACTCGTAGCTGCTGTGACGTACCTCAACCAGTTTCTGCCTCCTGAGCACACCATTGTTTACATTCCTTGGGATATGGCCAAGTACACCAAAAGGTGAGTAGATACTTCATATGTCTGGTTGTGATATTTTCCTTTTCTGATGATGTAAAATAGCAGGGAGCTGATCTGTATGGTAAAGTTAATGTTACTTTTAATTTCCTTCATGAACCTGCTGAGGGGCTATTTTACTGCTGGTGTATAAAAGGAGTGCTTAGATTAACTGACCAAACTCTTTTTGCCCACTATTTATACCATTTCGCATAGTATCTTTAAAGTATCTTGTCATTTAAGAACATCTCTACTCCACTACGTTTCTTTTGAAGCATCCCTTTCACTTTTTTCGATTTCATTCTATCTCCCTGATCAGTCACTTTCTCCGACACCTCTTTCAGATGATCTCACCCGTGGATGAACCTGCAGTAATGCTCGAGAGCTTATAGTAAATCCAAACTCTCTAGTGTAATGTATAAGGCCCATTACCCGGTTTGTTTCAGAAATGTCATAACATTTTTATTTCCAGGGTGGTTCTGTTTCTGAAACACTAAACTTGGTGCTCTGCCTCCCGTGCAGCCACCTGGGTCCCATTGCTGAGCCTTTGTTCCTGGTCACTCACCCTCCCTGCTTTCCAGGAGCTTCCTACCTCTTACTTGTCAAGAGCTGGTTCAAAACTCAGCTCATCCAAGGCACTTTCTTTCATTAACCTTGCATTGTCTTTTTATTCATTTACTAGGCATCATACAAACACTAGGTTTATTTTGAGGTTTCATTTTTTTTTAATGTTACCATATTGTTTTGCACTTAAATCATTATGCTTTTTTCTAAATCATTTTATGTACTCATCTAACTGCGTAAAAACAACCAACTACACACACACACACACACACACACACACTCTTTCCCAGAGTATAACGAGCCTGATTACAGGCTAATTTCATATTAATTTATTGTCCTATGTTTTCTCCCCTGCCACCATGGGTTGCCCTCTCTTCACAGTCATTTTTTAAACATATATCCATGGGACTGACTTGACTTGCAAGGAGTGAAAGCTTTGGGAAAGGCTCTTGCAGAGATGTAATGTGCCAAGATTAAGGCTTGCCAATAGTTGATATTAAGTTACAGGCCCTTCATGTCTCTCTGACCAAGTCTTGTTAGTTATTGAATATACATACATTCTAAAAATGGTTAACAATGTCCCTACTGAGTACACACCAGAGATTTTAAAAATTAAATCCCTGAATATCATTACTGTAGACTTTATTTGCTTTAGATGTAAGGATAAAAATGTATTAAAGCTTGGTTTCTTCTCACTTTTCTAATTCTTTTCTCCTCAGCAAGCTGTGTAATGTTCTTGATCGACTAAATGTGATTGCAGAAAGTGTGGTGAAGAAAACAGGTTTCTTTGTAAACCGCCCCGATTCTTATTGTAGCATTTTGCGGCCAGATGAAAAGTATGTATGGTGTTGAAAAACTTAAAATAAATTAAGAATTTTGCTTTATGGGTAAAAGATTCCAAATATGAGCAGTTTGTACTAGTTGGAAGGTGGGTGAATTTATTCCTTTGGGGAGACAAGACAAGGTGCACGTCTGATTGTGTAATGCGCATTCACTGTGGGCATGAGATTGGGTCAGGTGGTTATGTACATTGAGATGAAAGCCATGGAATCTTTATCTCTTTCTTCATGGAATAAACATGACATAAGATACTTTTGAAAAGTAAAAACTTCTGCAATCAATTCTACTTTTCAGTATTATATAAGAGCAGGAAGTTTCTTTTCTTATAGACTACTAACATTTTATGAAAGTAATATTTATTATTGGATTATAGTTACTTGCTAGTAGATCTTCACTACTACTTTGGAGCTTCTTCAGATCAAAGTCCCATGCTTTATTTATCTTTTAAGGAACTGATATATATTTTTAGCATTTTATTTTTGATTAACAAAGTTAACTATAATGGTCAACAACAACAACAACAAAGCAAAACCAGCCAACTACTAGTGTGTATGTCTTTAGAAGTAATCCTTTGGTTACAGTTTGAATTTTAAGGCACTTGTGACAGGGGTTCCCAAGACCACTCCCAGGCTCAGTGATTCACTAGAAGAACTCAAATAACTCAGCATATTGTACTCATGGCTATGATTTATTACAGTCAAAGGATACAAAGCAGAATCAGCAAAGGAAAAAGGCACTGGGCAAAGTCCAGAGGAAATCAGGCACAGGCTCCCAGATCTCTCTCCTAGTGGATTCGTACAGAACACACTAATTCTGCCAGCAATTTGTTGTGACAGCATGTGTGAAATGTTGCCAACCAGAGGAGATTATTAGCAACTCAGGGCCAGGACTTCTTACCCGAGGCTGGTCCCACAGGCAGTGCAGCCTCTGCCTGGCATGCACCAAAATTCCAGACTCCCAGAAGCAAAGAGGATGTTCTTCAAGACCATATTGTATCTGCAGACAGTTTAGGCACAGTGAGCCACTCGTCTGTTCTAGGGATGGTGGGCACCCAAGTTCCCAGATGCCAGGCCTTTCTGAGCATAGCAGTCAGGCCTGCTATGTTAACTCTTTTTCGCCCTGCATTTTCTTTTAAATAATCAAAATAAAATATTACTGTCAGTATATAGTACTTAGAACCTGTCTCCATGCAGTCATTAACACATGGAGAACATAATAAGGAAGTCTGCAGAAACAACCAAAGGGCTCAGCAAGAAACAGAATCATATACTATTATTTTTAACAAAATCAAACAAAAAAACAATCAAAGGAATGTGACAAAGCTCCATGAAGAAAAGCTGGAGGTGGTAGAGAATCCTAATTTTGAGGAGAGAAGGCTAAGGCTTGGAAGATTTTAGTAAGAAGATGCCCTGCAATTATTATTCATGTCTGTAGATACCAAGCAAGAAATGAGCTTAAATTGAAGCAAAAGCAATTTTGATTGAACTTGGGTGACAAAATGCCAGAGTGTGGGTCACGGGGACAAGCTGCTTTTCTATGCTCTCTTTGAGGACAGCATGGATAGCATTCAATCTCAGATATTTGTGTATTCACCTACCAGAAAGAAGGAAAGTAAGCAGAACCAGCTGATTATTTAGGCACAGTTAGCTCCATTATATGATTTGATTAGTAATATAGATCTAGTACCAAAAATAGATTGTGCTACTAAAATTTTTTATATACCTGAAACTAGTATAATATTGTATGTTAGCTATATTTTAATGAATATCTTTAAAAGCAAACAAGTAAAATAAATAACACTTCTAAAAATTTTTTTAAAGTGTGTATTTTTAAACACAGGTGGAATGAACTAGGAGGATGTGTGATTGCCACTGGCCGCCTGCAGGTATAGATGACAGTATATTAATAATGAATAGAATCTGTATCCACAGTGTATAATGTTTTTTGAAAGCAACCACAGAGACACACTTCTTATTTAATGCAAAATTATTAATCATTTCAGACTAATTTTTAAAAGCATTACTGCTAGTGTTTAACTCCTACAAAGGATGTGCAGCTAAAATAATAATGGCCCATGGGTCTTTTTCTATATATTATATATATTTCGTTATTGGAGCTGAAAACATAAACAAAAATGTGAAAACACTAAGTTAGGATGACTTTAGAAAATGAGCCAGGTACAATCACTGTGTATACTAAGTATGCTTTATGATATGTTCTCAATCACTGACTATTTAGTTTGTACAGTAAAGAAGATATATCAGAAAAAAAGAACATGTTTTACTAATTGGTACATATAGAAAATGTTAACTATGTGTTTTATCTTGTTAAAGAAGAAAATTCAGATATAGACTAGAAAATGTAATGATACTGTTACAGCAGTATTAAGCGAGCAGCACATATGACCTTCTATAATTTAAGAAGTGTTCAACATTATTTGTTCAGGAATAATACCCAATCTACAGCTTTTCTTCTACTTCTCAAAGAAAATAAATCTAATTGTGAAAGTTGTTTTGGTGACTGAATAATGATTGACAGTCTTAAGGTTTCTCTCCTTAGACTGGTGTACTTCGAACCAACTGTGTGGACTGTTTAGATCGCACCAACACAGCACAGTTTATGGTGGGAAAATGTGCTCTGGCTTATCAGCTCTATTCCTTGGGGTTGATTGACAAACCTAATCTGCAGTTTGATACAGATGCAGTCAGGTAAGCCTTATTTTCTGTCTTTTGAATGCCAGTAATGGCAGAAAACAAACCTGATTAATAATCATGACTTTTATGAAATCATTTCTACTTTTAGTTTCTCAGAAATTATGTTGCTAATTATTCACGTTAATTCTGTAATAAATATTTTTAGTAAAGATTTGTGTGTTGTTGCTATGGTTTGGGTTTCATGTGTGTGTGTGTTAATTATCAATAAACACCGTGTTCTTTAGATAAATCTGAAGTGCTTTAGAGAAATCCAAATTAGTGGGATTTTTAAAAAATAAATCCAGACTACATTAGCAAAAAAATGTAATGTGCCTTTGTGCATTTTTACTTAAAAATAAAAGACATATAAAAGTTTGATTCTTTATTAAGGATTGGCTTTTTTCACTGTTCATTGGATCCATGGCATTACATGAGGTACTGTTTCTTGAAAATACAGTAATAACTATTATTGGTCATCTGAGATAGTTAGAAAGGCTCTGTGAATGGAAATGATCAGCTTACAAGTGGCTAGATCCACAGATATCACTGCACTGAAAGTCTTGAACAGGCACTTGAAGAAACACAAGTTTCAAACATGTATTTCAAGGAAAGAATATGGTTTTTCTGTGATCAGAGCATGTCCTTTTTTCAAAAGGCAATTCAGAGAGAACAGAAAATTCTGTCATGTGAGGTAAATTGATCTGGCAGGCTGCAGAAAGGCATCTTTTATATATTTTTATATTTTAATTTTTTTATCCTGAAAAGTAATTTTTTAAAATTTTTATTAAATTTATTGTGGTGACATTGGTTAGTAAAATTATGTAGGCTTCAAGTGTACATTTCTGTAATGCATCATCTATATATTGCATTGTGTGTTCAACACCCAGATCAGTTCTCCTTCCATCACCATACATTTTACCCACTTCCCTCTCCCCTCTCGCTGCTTAACCTCGGGTAACCACTGTAACTGTTGTCTGTGTCTATGATTTGTTTGTTTGTTTGTCTTGTTCCTTTGATGCTTTCAGTTTTACATCCCACATGTGAGTGAAGTCATATGGTTCTTGACTTTTTCTCTCTGGCTTATTTTGCTTAGTACGGTAATTTCAAAATCCATCCATGTTGTCAGAAATGGCAGCATTTCATTTTTTTTCTTATGGCCAAGTAATAGTCCATTATGTATATGTATCACATCTTTGATCGATCATCTATTGAAGGACATTTTGGCTAATATCTAAAATATATAAAGAACTTGTACAACTCAATAACAACAAAAAACCAACAGTCCAATTAAAAAATGGGCAGAAGACCTGAATAGACACTTCTCCCAAGAAGACAAAGGGCCAACAGGTATATGAAAAAATGTTCAACTTCATTAGCTATTAGGGAAATGCAAATCAAAACCACAATGATATGCCACCTCATGCCTATTAGAATGAATGACTGTTATCAACAAGACAGTAATATTGTAATAAGTGTTGGAGAGGTTGTGGAGGAAAAGGATCCCTCTTACACTACTGAATGGGAATATAAATTGGTGTGGCTACTATGGAAAACAGTATGGAGGTTCCTCAAAAAATTAAGAATAGAATTACCTTATGACCCAACAATTCCACTTCTGGGTTTCTATCCAAAAAATCTGAAAACATTTATCTGTAAAGATATATGTACCCCTGTGTTCATTTCAGCATCATACGTGGTGGCCAAGACATAGAAACAACTGAAGTGTTTTTCGATAGGTGATTGGACATAGGCATCTTTTAATAAGGTTAGAACCAGGTTGGTCTGGTTTTGGTGGGTTATGTTTTTGGTGCATCTGCTTCCTTTTTAGTGTTTTCTATGACTTTGTTGCTAATTAGACTATTACTATAAAATATATTTTGCGTGTGTACTTATCTTTAAGATGTTGACGGGGAGTTCCCTGGTGGTGTAGTGGCTTAAGGCTTTGGCACTGGCGCTGTTAACGCTGCGGCCTGGGTTCGATTCCCAGCCAGGGAACTACCCACATACAAAACAAAACAAAACAAAACAAAACAAAACAAAGATGTTGACGAGTCTACTTAAAAGAAAGGGTTCAGAGAATTCATAAAGTCAAAGACTTGTTTTAAGTTTGTGGCTAAGTGAATAACGTGTAATACTTATTCTAAAATTCTTTAATGTCTGTGTTTCTTTTGCTTAGATTATTTGAGGAACTCTATGAAGACCATGGGGATACCCTGTCCCTTCAGTATGGTGGTTCTCAACTTGTTCATCGTGTGAAAACCTACAGAAAGATAGCGCCATGGACCCAGCACTCAAAAGACATCATGCAGACCCTGTCTAGGTATTACAGCAATGCTTTTTCAGGTAATTCTGGAGTATTGGGCATTTCTAAGTCTTACCCCAGGTGCATTTTTCTTCTTATACATATAGATTTTTTTTAGCTACTTGGCTAAGTAAAATTCAAAATTAAATATTTTAAAAGTTTAAGTAAAATAGGCTGTCACTGAGAAGTACTTGATACACATTTGTTCAGTAAATGAATCAACTTTGTATTTTAAATAGGGCACTTCTCATTTTGCCGCTCATAATTGGAGCTTTTACGTAATACAAAATGCTTTGAGTCCTTGACTTCTGTCTCCTTCTGTACTTCTACTTATGGTACATAGATAAGAATGTTTGTTTGAGTGTGTTAAATCATTATTTTTTTATAGAGAGTTCATAATCTGCACAACTATCTAAGAATATAAACATCACTTTTTTTAAATGTAAGATAGAAATGAATGATAACATTAACACTAAATTATTTTCTTATTTTATGATTTGTAAATACTAAAAGAGCAGGTTGGGAAAATGCCATTTTTTCTTCCTCCATTCTGATGGAATTTCCAACACAATAGGTATAAACTAAAGTGATTGTGAGACAAATCCCCATGCACAGAATTTACAAAGAAAGCACTCAGGGACTGATTTTGAGTCTTAGGCTAAAGCCAGATCAAGGACAAAAATGTTTACAGAATGTGAAGAAGGAAGATTGCTAAAGAGATTTTTTGGAGTGAACTGTTGCCATGCAGTGACTGTCACTACCCCCACTCCTTCATCTTAAGCTTAGAGAGAGCAGGCTTCAACAGGACTGGCCAAGCTTGATGTAGTGTCCTATCGTTGGAGAGACCCCATGACTTTGGACTGCTGTGCAGCAAAGCTGAAGCCGACAGATGGGCTGAAGAGAGGGCTGCCATGTTGGCAATGGCATGCCCTTCTAGAGTTGGTTAGGCAAAGGATCTTTAAGTGTTTATTGGTGTCCAGATGTAGGCCTCATGGGCAAAGGTACTGGCATGAGGTTGGCCTAAGTCCTGACCAGAAAGACCTTTACAGTAAGAACCAGAAAGAGGTGATCACTGGATTCCTAAGGAAGGAGTTGCAAGAAACTAACATGAAAAGATGCATGTGCCCACACCATGGAAACTTCAAGAGAGACCCGATGATGGGAACCTCTGAAGTGGTTCCTATCATTGGATGAAAGCATCCACAAAAGTCATCTTTCAAAATATTCCATGCCCAAGAGAGAATGCAAAGCCAGTTTTCTATGCTGCTGTTCAAGTGTATTTTCTATGCTGTGTAACAAGTTACTAAATTACTTAGCTTAAAGCAACATACATTTATTATTCCACATTTTTTGTGGGTTAGAAGTTTAGGCATAACTTAACTGGGTTCTCTGCATAGAGGCTCACAAAGCTGCAGTCAAGATGTCAACCCGGCTATGGTTTCATCTGGAGGTCTAACTATGGCAGGAGCCTCTTTCCCACTCATGTGTTTGTTGGAATTCCGTTCCTTGTAGTTCCTTGTGCCGTAGGACTCATAGCAGCTTGCTTCTTTATATCCACAAGGGAAAGAGTCTCTAAAATGAGTCTGTTAGCAAGACGTAACATAATGTAATCATAGGAGTGACATCCCATCCCTTCGTCATATCCCATTGCTCAGAAGCAAATCATAGATCCCACCCCCACACAAGGGAAATCTGTATTAGTTTCCTAGGGACCCTGTAACAAACATAGCACAAACTGGTGACTTAAAACAATAGAAATTTATTACCTCATCGTTCTTGAAGCTAGAAATCCAAAATCAAGTTGTTAGCCAAGCCGGACTCCCTCCGAAATCCGTAGAAGAGAATCCTTGCTTCTTCTTAAGTTCTGGTAGTTTGCCCACAATCCTTGCTATTCTTTGGCTTGCACCTGCAGCACTTCAGTCTCTGCCTCCATTGTCACATGGCCTTCCTTCTTTATTTGTCTGCATCAAATTTCCCTCTTCTTATAAGAATAGCAGTCATATTTCATTAGGGCCCATCCTAATAAGTATGACATTATCTTAAATTGATTACATCTGCAAAGACCCTGTTTCCAAATAAGGTCACCTTCATGGGTATTGGGGATTAAGACTTCAGTGTACCTTTTTGGGGAGACACAGTTCACCCCATAGCAGAGAGTATTACACTGTGATATAAAGACCAGGAGGTAGAGATCATGGATGCCACTTTGTAGTCCACCACATCAAGTAAAACCTTCCCTATTTGCACACTATTGGGGAGTCAGAAACTGGTTGGTAGCTTTGTGGGTATGGAAGGGAAGTGTACAACAGACCTAGAGGTTCTGCCTGGAAACGTATTGTCTCGCAGTTCTGGAGGCTGGAAGTCAGACATTGAGGTGTCATCAGAGCCATGCTTCCTCTGGAGGCTCCAGAGGAGGATCCTTCCTTGCTTCTTAGCTTCTGAGGGTTTTGGGTAGTCACTATTTACAACTGCAACATTTTAATTTCTACCTCTGGAATCGCATGACATTCTCCTCTTGTGTCTGTATTTTCATGGTGTTCTCCCTGTGCTTCTGTCTCTTCTTACAAGGACACCAGTCATACTTGATTATGAGCCCACCTTACTCTAGTGTGACTGTGTCTTTGATTATATTTTCAAAGACCCAATTTCCAAATAAGGCTGTATTCACAGGTTCTATGGCTTAAGACTTCAATATATTTTTTGGGGGGACACAGTTCAACCTATAATAGTTATGTGCCAACAAATGCATATTCCTCTAAGTATGTGTTGCCATAAAAATGGTTTAAAATTGCCTGATGGAGAAGGACATCCAATCTTCTGCCCTTCTGTCATCTTTGTCCCTGTAATGGGAGTCATTGCTAACATTTAATAACTAAGTAATGTGTTTTTAATAAGACTAGAGGACAGAGAGAATGAATATGTAGCTGTACATGATTTAAAAAGCAGGTACTATTAAAAGGTAGAAGATGGTCATGAAAAGTCACATGCATACCAATGTTAGAAACATGGCTGCGTGAGGGGTCCCCCTTGCTCTCTCCCCTTGCAATTACAAGTTGAACAGCTATAATTCATTGCAACATTATTCACGATGGCCAAGACATGGAAACAATGAGCATTCTTCAATGGATGATTGAATAAAAAAGATGTGGTGCAAATACATAATGGAATGTTACTCGGCCAGAAGAAAAGTTGGAATACTGCCATTTGTGACTACATGGATAGATCTTGAGGTTATCATGCTAAGTGAAATATCAGACAGAAAAAGTCAAGAACCATATGACTTCACTCATATGTGGGATGTAAAACTGAAAGCAATAAATGAACAAGACAAACAGAAAGCAACAAATGAATGAGACAAACAAACAAGATCATCGCCACAGAAAACAGTTTAGTGGTTACCAGAAGGTAAGGATGACGGTAAAGGAGGGCAAAGGGAGTTAAATACATGGTGATGGAAGGAGAACTGATGGTGAGCACAAGGCATATATAGATGCTGTATTATAGACATGTACACTTGAAGCCTATAGAATTTTACTAACCAATGTCACACCAATACATTTAATAAAAATGTAAAAAGGTAACATGCACCTATGGAAAGGAAAAGTAAAATTAACATACAGCTGAAAAGAGAAACTGCTATGATGAGAATTATTTTATAGGCAATATTTTATGAATAATGTGACCAAAAATTGGCTTTATTTTGAGAAGCATGGTGTCATTAGGGTGTACAACTTATTTTTAAATTACAATGAATATTATATAATGAAGATATATTTATATAACCATTTCTTTTAAAGCACTCAAGATAACTTTGTAAAAATGAAATCTCCTCATGTTATTCCTAAAGCAGGAAAATACTTCAAATTCGGTGGTTAGGAATTTTATTATTGGTTTGTATAGCTAGATTGATGCTGTATGGGCAACCCACCTGACTCCCTTTCAATCTCATTTTAAAAACTGTTCTTAAGGCTTTATGTATTAGCGTACTCTGAGGTTTGTTTCTGAGAAGCACCTTTTCTTTCCTAACATAACTGGTTACGTAGTCAGTTGGAGGAAGGGCTACCTAGACACTCACTTTGGATATTCGGAAGAGCTTTGTGATTATAATTGCTTTAAGGATCTCGATAAGCTCTAATTTTATTTTTACGTTTTTATAAGCATAAATTTTTTTTTGCTGAAGCTCATTGAATTTAAATACTATTGCAAGAAAGAAAAAATAGGATACCTATAGCAATTAGTAATGGATCTGCTGTATGTATACATGCCAACATACATATGTACACGTGTACAATTTAAATGTAGTGACTGTGTGTACACACATGCATGGAGGGAAATCATATCCTCCTCCTTTTTTTATCCTTTAAAAAAAAAAAGCTCAGGGTAAGGACGTTAAAGCTCACCATATACAGAAAGCAGTAATTACAGAAAACTGTCAAGATGGCATCATCTAGCATTGTGATAGTGCCCTAAAGCAGGGGAGTTTTTCTGTCCCTTTCTGCTCACCAGTGTAAGAGGCAAATGCCAGGGAGCGTGCTGAGCATTTTGGTATATCAAGAATAGTGACAGTCTTCTAAGGTCATCCTTCTAACAGCAGGCTTAGCATGAGTAAGCAGTGTTGGCTGTAGTGGAAAGAAGACAATTGGAAAAATTTTTTGCGTTAATGACATTTTAAATAGCATTAATAACTCTAATTAAAACCCAACCATCCCATTTCTACTACAACTAAACTTGACAAGAGGGAAAGTTGTAACTTACTACTTTCAGTTTAAACTAACTGCAGTTCTCCAAAGGACATTCAAAACAGCCTGACAGTCCTACTAACATTTCCCTGGTATGTTCATTCTTCCACTTTCTACAATGACCATTTCCTACATGGCCTGTCTCCCTAAACCACAGCACCCCAATCTCAGCTGATGCCCTTGCTTCATACTTCATTGAGAAAATAAGTCATTGAGGCAAACTGCCTTAATCTCACCACCAAATGCAGAGCCTGTCCTTACCTACATCAATAGTTCCTGCCTTATACTGTATCACCATGATTAGAGTGGTCCCTGTCCCATCTCAGAGCAACCCCTGTGCTGCACTCTGACCCCCTTCCCTTCCTGCAACCCCTGGAATTACATGCTCATTGCTGTGCATCGTTAGTTTCTCCCTCTCCTTTGCCTCTTTTCCACTAGCATGAAAGCACACCTTAGTGTTTTCCATCTAACCCTTCTGTCGATCCTTATTCCCACATGCTATTTTTCTGCATTAGAAAAAGCTTTTGAAAGACTGATCTGCATTCCTGTTTCCTCTCTTATATCCTGTTCTCTCCATTTGCTTCACCCGGTATCTGCCCTATCATGCCACTGAAACTGCTGGTCAAAATCACCAACCAGCTCCTCACTGCCAAGTTAACCCCCAGTGATCACTCTTCTGTCTTTGTCTCACTCAGACTTTCAGCAGCTTTTATCATGGTCAAATAATGTTTCTTTCCATTACTGATTTCGGGGCCACTTTATCACAAATTTAATATAATATTAGAAAAACAAATATTCTACTTCCAAAATAAAGTTTTTGACTGATTAAAAAGAATTGTTATATTCAAGCCCGATCTGTTTAAATACAGTGAATAATAAAACTGGTTAATATTTAGCTGTTTGATTGGAGTTTGTTTGAATGGTACATATTCTTTGTTCCTTTGAAGTATGATTGTACAAAAATAAATAATCATTTTATTCCACAGAGAACTTACCTGTTTTAAGCTCTTGTCCATATCGGAAGTACTGTCCTCTTGAGGGTGATTGTCTTATTTGCAGTGAAAAGTAGTCAGGAAAAGATCTTCAGGCTCATTAGGGCTGACCTTATATGGTTCATACTTGAATAAGTGACCATAAGCTCCATAGATATATTTTAAGTTATAACAACAGCAGTACATTCAAGAAGTCTTCATTATGATCCTTTGAAGGAATATTCTTGATTTGGTTATGTTTCTCACATCCTATATTTTATCATACTTATACTAAAAATTAAAGGAAGCAACTATTAGGCTTAAAGGATGAAAGAGACTCCTTGAAAACATGGCTAACAATGGAAATCTTCTCTAGATAGTATTAGGATATTTTGAGGTACTGCATAGATGAATTAGTAAGTGTTGTGAAGGCTATTCAAGAAGCATAAAGAATGTAATTACAATGAAAGCAGTATTTTACTTTGTATCGTGAAGAGGATGCGAAAATGTCTGGATCATTTAATACTTGATGTTTTTCCTTAACAAATGGCAAAAAAAAAGCCTCAAATATATCAGCATATAAACACATCCCTTTTATATGTTAGTTTTAACCTGAAAGTGTTGTTTTAATGGCATGCTTCCTGTCAAAATACACATTTGTTGTACCATGTTTCATTTATTGCTTTTGCTGAAATGACCAAATAGCCCAATGAGAACAATGTTGCTAATTTCAGATGTATTTGTGTTCACAATAGCTGTTGGAAGATAATTGATTTTATGATAATGTTATATTATTTCAAAAGCAGTCATTTCTACTGCACTATCTTTTGAGTTCTATGCTCATTTTCAGAAAGAGGTTATTATTTATATTGTGGATGTCTGCCCCAAACTTGAATGCATAGGGCTCTGAGACAAGAATGGAACAAAGAAAATAGGAAAGAATGAAGGATGCTAGGGAGAAGATACAGAACGGGAAGGTGGTTTATGAGACCATTTCAGTGCTTATCATCATTATACTGAAATTTAATTACCAGAAGAAGAGGAAATGCAATATGTATAGTCAGTAATTTTGGAGTGGTTGAATGCTTAGAATGAGGCTGTTATCTGTGTACCTGCTCTGTCTTTATTATTAACCACAAAAGGGAATGGGCCAGGTCCACATCTGTGGGGGACAGAAAATGTTGCAAACATATCCTCTTCTAAAGAAATGGAGAATATTTTTCTTTTAAGGATTAGAAGTGGAAGCTATGCAAACTAACGTGTGCAAGGTTGGGCAACAGAATATGGGTAGGAATTGGGTTATTTTGTTTGTCTCTAATGTTTTGCTCATCTTTGCAAGAAAGTGCAGAATGTATTTGTTTCAAGAAAACTAACATGGTATTATGGCAGTTCTTAAAGATCTTTAAGAACCTCTCAACATTCAAGAAGCAGTTTATGTGCAGTATCTTCTATATTATGAGCAGTATAGAGCAAAAAGGAAACATTTTGAAGCAGATTTTAAATTCTCAGAATCTTGGTGGCACCTTTAGATTTGTTTGTGTATGACTTGAAATATAAATACTATTATTTTCAAAGGTATATTCATTCTATGAAATCACAGCTGTACTCATCACTCTGAGAAAACATTCTCCTTAGTTGTGTATGTCGGTAATGGATTTCCTGAAATACATATTTTTGCTTTTTAGATGCTGATAGACAAGATGCCATTAATCTTTTCCTGGGAGTTTTCCATCCCACTGAAGGGAAACCTCATCTCTGGGAACTCCCAACAGATTTTTATTTGCATCATAAAAACACCATGAGACTTTTACCGACAAGAAGGTATTTTTCTTCCTGGTCTACTGTGTAAACAGATTTGATGGTTTTTTGAAAATGAGATAATATTTTTTTGAGAAATAATTACATATTGCTTAGTCTTTCTACATGTTTGTCGTGAGGAATTTAGTATTGTTGCTGTCCTGATAGGTTTGGGAAATTGTCATTAACAATTAATGTTTTGCATTTTCCATAAGATATAAAGTTTCAGAACTTCAGTATTGAGCATAAGGTATAGCTCCACTAAACTTAACCATCAACATCATTTTTGAGTGCTTCCTACAGACATGAAACTCGAGAGAATTCTAACATTTAAGGAGTCAGTCTGTGGTTTTTGGAGTGTGATGTCTAAGCTGCATCACTTTGGAATTCCAGTTCTGTTTCCTCCAGGAAGCACAACCAACTCTTGATGACACCAGTGAAGACAAGAAACTAGAGCAGTGACTTTATGGGAGGATAGCACTCCCATCACCCCTACCACTCAATTTGGGATTTCTAGAGTCATTCACCAAGTCAGGTTATTTTGATAACAGTTAAGTTGGTATTACTGCTCTCAAAAGAAAATGAACTGTTTACCTGAAGTATTTTAACAGGACACCTCCTAAAGAGTGGGCCTCAGGGTCACATAGAGCTGAGTTGAATATCTGCAGTTGTGTGACCTTGGACTAGTTTTTTAACCCCTGTAAACCTCATTTTTCTCATCTACAAAATGTAAATGACAAACACACACCTCACAGAGTTATTGCGAGGATGCCAGGAGAAGATTTGTGCTGTTAATTGAAGTGTCATGTACTAATGTAATCAGTTTTGCTCCATGAGTGGTTGAAGCCTGGTCCATTCCGCTCAAAGGCCTGTCATATCAAGTTCTCTCATAATGCACCAGTTTGATATGGCCCTTATTTTGTGCAACGACGCCTCTCAAATACTATAGTGGTCATTGATAGTCAAAACTAATTGTATGGACATACCACAAACAGCCTGTAAGTTAGCAGATGCTGATGTTACAGCTGTTACCAAATTCTTTGTTATTTCAGTAATATTTAAAATATTGGGCAAGTGTCAAAGAGTTTATATGTTTCTTAAATTTGTTCTGATAAGTATATATTATTGGAATGACCAACTTAATACTTGAGCTTACTTTCCTTATAAATGAAGCACTGCTGGTTTTTACATTAAATTGAATATTAATAAATTATTGCTTATATAAATTTCTGCTGACAAAAAATTTGGAACTACCTGCATTTTACTGGTGAGAGATGAATGTAAATACCTATATTTAGCTTTGGTGACACAATTAACTATGGGTAAATGTGGTTGATTTTCTGAAACTTTATATTGCCTTTAAGTATTAAAACTACTAAGACAACTTGGGAACAACCAAAACTTGATTTTCTGTTGCAGAAATTAGCTAGTATTTTACTAGTGTAATTAAAACTACTTGCTTATCTTGAATTACATAACCGAGTCAGGGAGTGTTAGAGCTTATTCGTGGAAATAAAACGAAGCTGGTGTTATATCCCCATTTTCTAAGGAAATAAAAAGGAAACTGAGGTGTGGAGACAGTGTGTCTTAACAGATTATACAGCTATTTAGATGATTTAGCAAGAATCAGCTATAAGCCTGCTACTAAAAATAAAATTTTATCAAAGTAGCTAATATGGTTCTTTCAGTTGACTTGTTTCAGCTTTTTTCTCCAGAATCTCATTAATTCCAAAAATTGGTTAATGGTACCTACAATTAATACTGCTCATAAATAGTATTTATAAATACTATAAGATAAATTTTAGTATTTATTTTGGATGTTCTTGTGTCACCCACCTGTACTGGTTATTTTGATGACAGTTAAATTGTTTTATAATTTTCAGAAGAAATGAACAATTTAGCCAGAGGCAATAGCAGGACAAGAGCATGGGCTTAAAGGTTGTATAGAGCTGAGTTGGAATTTCTGCAAGTGTGTGACCTTAAACCTGTTCCTTAACCTCTGGACATCTTGTTTTCTCATCTGTAAAATGGAGATGACTGTGCACACCTCACCCGGTCATTTTGAGGATTAAATGTGTGGGAAGTACCTAGTACTGGGTCAGAGAGAGAATAAGTAGTCCTGAAGCAGTCAGGCTATGGACAGACTGCCTGCATTGCAACAGCTGGAACTTACTATATTGTCATCACTTAACTACACCATCATCCTTCTGTCTCTGTGCACAGTTCTCTCTTATCTTGTGTTTTTCTCTTTCTAGCATAAAACTTACCGTGGCTGGTGATGATAGAAACAGTGCTGGAATTAAGTAGCTCTACTTTCTCTGTCATTATTTTCAACGTGGTATTTCTAACACAGAGAACAGTGTTTGACACACAGTAGGTGGTTAATAAATATTGAAAGACTAATGAATTCTCTACAAGCAGCAGACATCCCTTTTCTGCTAATGAAAAAGCAGTCTGAGGACCGGGCCCTTTGGCATCGCCTGGGAGCTTGTCCTAAGTGTGGAATCTCAGGCCCCACCTCCTAAGTCAGAATCTGCCTTTTGACAGGATCTCCAGGTGGTTTGTGTGTGCATGAAATTGGAGAAGCACTACTCTAGACATAACTTAAATCTGAAGCAGAACTCAGGAGCCTTTCCTGTTACTGTGGCACTTCCCCCTCACAGTTCCTTGGGTCCCTGTTTCTTTTCTTCCATCATCCTTGGTTATGTATTCTACTTGCCATCTCTAGGAGAGCTCTTGTATTGCCTTTTTCATTTAAAGGCTCCCTCATTCTTCATAATTGGGATTGTTCAAGATTTTAATATTGGCATTCTATTTTTAGAAAGCCTTTAATTTATTTAAAATGATCTTTTTAGCATTTTTGTTCCTAGGCTCTTTTCTCTGAACCTTTGGAAAAAAATGTTTTTAAAAGTTCTGATGCCGTTTCGTATCATTCCCCTTCCTACCTCTCTTGAACTTTGATATAGCATTTCTTCTCTAAATATCCACTTCATCAGAATTTGATTTAGAATTAAATTCAGTGTTCAGAAAGAAGGCAGTTCAGTACTCTTTCACATTCTCTGCTCATAGTGGATGAGCATTCTAGCAGAAATCCAGATGATTGAAGTTGTCTGCCTTAATGTGACTAGCCTCTCTTAGCAAGTAGTGAATACTTTCAGCTAAAGATGAACAGGGCTGATTCTATTTTCTGAGAGAACTTGTTCTTTAGGAGTATCTATTCACTGAATGATTTTACTTAACTGTTTTAATTAACTATACACACATAAAGCAGAGTGAAAAAGTAATCTAACTCTCAGATAATTGTGTACAAGAGAATCTTGGTTGTAGGTCTTGGGTCAAGGTTCCACAGCTCACTGGATGACAAAGTATTATAGGTACAGTACCTGGGGAGAAGTAAACCACATCTCATGGAATCTGGCTTAATATGCCCATATCTTGTTTTAGCTAAAAGTAAGTACATTAGAGCATCTTGATTCTCAGATGTGTTCATGGCATTTTTGTAGACCTGTGACATAGTTGAAATAGGAAAGGGGTTAGGAAAGGAATTAACATGTTGAAGACTGAACTCTGTCAAAAGCTGCATAAACATGTATTTAAAAGGAAAAAAGTACTTTGAAGTTTGAAGCAACAACTTACTATAAACCATACAACTCCTTTAATCCAATGAATGGTAGAAAACCAGCATTTACATTTGGTTCTCTTATCTTTTTTTTTTAAATTTTATAGTTATACTTACTGGTGGACACCAGAGATAATAAAACACTTACCACTGCCTTATGATGAAGGTAGGTACACTGTTTCTCTTAGTTTTTATAACAGCATTCTGAAATTATTCCTAAGTGAGCTTGAAGTATTAAATTCTTTGCATATAATTATTGTTAGAAAGAAATGAATGGCTACTCAGTGTCATGTTGCTGTTATAATAGGGGACTGTGACATTTTAGACCGCTTTTTAAAGTACAGATATTGTTTTAAACTTCTTTTATCTAAGTAGGCCAGTAACTCGTATTGTGTCTTACAGTTGTTAGGTTTATCCCTCACATATTTCGTGGATATAATGTATTAGTTCATCATTTCAAATTAGTACTGGTTATATTTCTATATATTTGAAGGGAATGGGGAAGAAGTGAAGACCCATTCACAAAAAGAAATAAAAACCTGTCTTATATTTAAACAGGGAAAAAAGGTACAGATGTATGTATAAATAGACATTTTAGTCACTAAAATTTAAATTAAATTTTATTAATTTGTCAGAAAGGCAGGAAAATTTTTGTATTAAAAGAATACCCTCAAATGTACAATACATTAGAATGAAGTTTCCAAACTTAAGTCATTTCCCAGTTTTAAATAGAGCTTAGCGCTGGTTCTGTTTCCGATTCCGTTGACCTTGGGCAAGCCCATTTTTTCATTTGTGGAAGAGAAGTAAGATCTACTGTCAATCTGGTGCACTCGTTGAGGACTTCCTGTAGTCATGGTTAACCGTCCCAGCTTGGGGTGATGAATGCCATGCAGTAAGAATATGGCAAATGATTTTTAGTTCTTAATAAATTATTAACTAATTTTTAAAAAGTATTTGTAACCTTGAAATTCTGGACAAAATTATCACTGCTATTGCTAAGAAGGTTCTAGAAGAAAGGAAATAACTTGCACAGTCTAACATTGGCCATAAACAGGATTTGAAATATAAAAGAAAATTTAGTGAAAGAGTTGGACGATTTTTATTTAGAAAGCAGAGGATACTTACTTAAGAGCAAATAGGAACTCAAAGAGCGGAGTAATTTGATATCTAAAATAACTCCCTGCTCCCACCCTGACTCCCAGAGGCCCTCCTGCCTCCTTAGAGCCTGTTACACTCAGCATTACATTGTATATTCTGTGTATATGTGTTGTTTCTTTTTCAAATGCCAAAGACAGGAGCTGAACCTTGTTCAGTGTGCTGTGAACAGTTGATATTGTAGACATGTTTGCTAGATGTAATCTAAAGACTGTAAGATTAACAGGCAGTATCTCTCTTAGTTATCTGTGCTGCAAACTTAAAGAAGTTGATAGTGAAGAAATTTCACAAATATGAAGAAGAAATTGACATCCACAATGAGTTCTTCCGACCATATGAACTGAGTAGTTTTGATGATACCTTCTGCTTGGCTATGACAAGTTCAGCACGGTATGTTTTGAGTACTGTGATAACTGTAAAGATTTGGAAGCTGTGGTTTTCCTAGTTTATATAGATATGTCTTACTTTACTAGAAATCTGTTCTGCAAGCCTGCTAGCAGGTAGTTGTTCAGCCCCAAATACCTCATGTGATGGGGAACTCACTACTTCAGTCCCTTCTACTATTAGAAAAGTGGAATTAATTTCTTTCCTTTGATGTGAAATTTGCTTCCCATTGATTCTAGTTTGTCATTAGAAATAAACTCAGTTTTTTAAGTTGAACATAGAAATTGAGAGCTAACATAATTAGTGGAGAAAAGCATAATCTTTGGTACAAGAAAGGCTGGGATGTGAATCCTAGATCAGCCACTGCCTACCTTTGTGACAGAGAAAATTATCCAGCTTATCTGAGTCTCAGTTCCTTCATTTCATATAGATAGGGGTGTGTGTGACACACACATGTACACACATATGCCAAGTGCTTCATGTAGTACCTGACACAGGTAGGTAACTAATAAATAGTGACTATCATTATATTACACAGTATAAGTCTAATTCTTCTATATGGCAGCCTGGCAGATATTTGAGGAAGCAATATTAAAAATTTTCAGGGTCTGTATCTTCCATTCTTTCTTTCATAACTCATGTCACCTTGTCTCCAGACTTGCTACATCCTGGTCTGTCAGCTTTGAACATACTTCATTTTTCTGTGTCTCTTTAAGACTTTGGTGGGGCCCATTAGAAAAATGATAGAATTGGAATAAGAAAATTAGGCAAAACAAACTGCTTCTTTATTATTATGTTTAATACTAAAGTTTATATTTTTATATTTTAAATTTTTTTCAAATGTGATAGATGTATGCCTAAGTTTAATATGGTACATGTAGAAACATTTTATGGTTTTATTTTTTAGAAATCATTCAACATTATGCTTCAGTTTTAGATGGAAAGTTTGGAATTTTTACTTGTTTGATTTTTAATTAAATTTGTTAAAAATCTGCCAGTTTTAACAGTAATGTCATTGTCATTTCCAGAATTTTTCAATTCAACAAAGGATGAATGGTGTTATGCATATGTGTACATATAGAAATGCAGTTGATTTTCTTTATTTGCAGGGGTTATGTTCTATAAACTCCTGAAAACACTGAATTAGAGAACACTGACTCATTTCTCTAGGGGAAATACATGGTTAGATTCCTGAAAACTCTGGTCACAACATTTTTATTAATCATTCAATACGTAACCTTGTTTTGTGTGTTTCTGTTTAAAGAAACACAAATATATACTATATATTATTTTTATTATAAATATTTAATATATATTGTCAATTCATTAACATTGATGCATAGCCAATAGCATGGTAACTCATGCCTGAATAAAGCTTCTCTAACATATTTTCTCTGTAACATACCGCTTTCTCGTACTTAGAAGCACAAGACAGCTTCTGCACTGTGCTTGGGGGCTACTTTAGACAGTGAGAACACCAACAAAAATGTGAAAAACATGGCTAAATGAAGGACACTTGTTTACAGGACAAGAGCTGAAGCAGGGAGGTGGAGTGCCGGCTTGTCCCACCTCAGCTGGGAACATTAGTGTTGGGTTACTCTAATTTATGGCTCTGCACATGCACACATCTCGGGTGATTGTGAAAGGTCTGAGTATTGACTTGGGGTTACAGATAAATTTTGGCAAATAAGCAAATTTTCAAATACGGAGTTCACAAGTAATGAGGATCAACTGTATATGTTCATAAAGAAAAAATTAAACCACTTATATTTAAAAAATAGCATTTTCAAACTGTTAAAGAGGCAGTTTGAGTCAGATTCAATCTGACTTCCTTTTCCTTCAGCAGATGTAATTTTGAATCACACTTGAAGCAGTATCCTTGCCAGTAGGTTGCCTTTTTGCATCTAGTAAGGAGTTTGGTCTGGCTTCTCCAGTATTAATTAGGCAGGCCTTGCCCAGTGAGGAAATAATTTGGCTTACCTTAGTGTAGACGGTAAGTTAGAAGTTCCTGTTTAAAGCGTACCACTAGTGCATTAATGAATTAACCTTAGTCTAATGCGGTAGTTGTTGGTACTTTAATTCATACCACTGTGTTTTTTATCATTACGTTAGCCTCCTTAGGTGGTGTAATGTAATGAAAACATTGTCCACAAGACTGAGTGGCTTAGTGTTTTGTCACTGGTTTTTATGAGTTTAATATTACCTGAAAACTAATCGTGATATATAACCAGAGAGTATTCATCTTGGGAGTAATTCAGATAGTAACTCTGTTCCAGTAACAAAATCTTAAATTCCTAACTACTGGGTCTTATAATCATAAAAAAAAAATTCACAGTGAAGACTGATAACATTGAAGTTAGCCAGTGCCATTAGTTTATAGGGTTCTATGGCCCTGATCATCTAAGCTTCCCCTAACATTTGGCTCAGAATTTTTGTAGCTCTAAGGGCTAAGACTGAATAGTATAAAAATGTGAACTGAATAGAAGCCAGTATTACCTGGATGGACAGTGATTCACATAGAACTTTTTTCCCTTTTCTTCAGTGACTTTATGCCTAAGACCGTTGGCATTGATCCAAGTCCATTTACTGTGCGTAAACCAGATGAAACCGGAAAATCGGTATTGGGGTAAGATATGCATATAGAATGAAAATTTAAAGGTTCATGTAAAGTAATATAGCACTTGTAATATAATACCCACCAAAAACTAATAACTTCAGGTCATGTGGTTTGGGGCACTGTCTATTTATTGCATCTATACAAGTAGTTTATTTGTAGCACTGGGATCACTGAAATATTCAGCATGAAAAGTAGAATTTATAGGAATTGCAGCAATGTGGTACATTTTATATTTTAAATTAGGAATATCACAGGTGGCATAAAAACAGGTAGTAGGTATGATGTACTATGTCCTATAAATAACTCAGCATCCTTTATTTCCCTCAATATAAAATACATAGGTAAAATTTATGTTCATTGTATTTATTTTTGTTGGCATCCTGAGGAAACATTAAAGCAAATATGCTCAGACAGAGAGATTAATAGATTTTCTGTATATTACTGTAACATTGTTTCGGGGAAGACTTATTTTATTATATCCAATAACAGGGGAGGAAGATGAACCATGTTTACATCTTCATGCTTACAGACTGGAGTGAAATGTGTTCTAGCATAAGAATCTCTGTCACTGTCTCTGATCTGAATAAACCCAGTGATAAGGTTTCTTCTAGACCCTGACCAGACTGTAGACACTGAGTCCTAAATATACAGGGTCCAGCAGAAGTAATGCCCTTTTTAAAGTAGATAAAATATTGTTATGTTATAGAATTACATGCTTATGATTTTCTAATAAAAGATTTGGTATAGATTACCAGCTCATAAAAAAGGGCGTTACTTCTGCTGGACTCTGTACTTAGGAGTGTGTATGGGATCCTAATTGGATTCTAGCTACATGTGATTTATACAATGAGATATATATTACTATTTTTCAGACACACCATTTTTGTGGCTTTAAATACATGTTTAGCTCTGGGCCAGATGCTAAAGAATTTAAAAGAAGGGATGTCTTGAGGAGTTGAGTATTCAAGGAGTTCCTGGGACAAACACATAAATGACCAGCCACGTATAGCACAGAAATGCTATCAACTTTAATTTCTAATTTCTAAATTATCTAACTCATGCTCAGATAGTATTACATTTTTCTTTTCTAGAACATTTCAGAATATTCTGGTATTTGATGTCTCATAGAAATTTTTTTAAGAGAGTAAAATATTAAACAAAAGCCAAAATTATTACTATAAAATATTTTCTGAATTAAAAAAATATTCTTACTACTCTCACATTTGTACCTAAAATAAAAGTAAATACTTTTATAAGTGTGGGTTTTTGTCTCCTGTTTCCCCACCTCTGTTCCTTACTATTAGAGGCAATATCCGGCAAATATAGTTAATTTACTGTTAACAGAAAAATTTAAAATTTAGGTTATGTTCATCAGTTCCTCACTACTTTGGTACAAATAATTGACTGATACTGTGATTGATAAAATTCATAGGAGGGAAGCAAATATGAAATACATGGATTTAGCTATTGAAGCTTTTACCAGTTGTAGGTAATTTTACTAATATCTCAAACATAGATTCTATTATTGTACCATAAATTATGAAAATGTTGATTTCAGTTACCAAAGGAAGGCACAGTAACCAAGTGGTCAGAAGACTCTTCTGTGCTGGTTTACACTCATATCCTGGTTTATTTTCTGAATTTGTAACAGGGCTTAAATTCACGTAAGGTCGGTACCTGGACACGGTAAAATATGAAGGTTTTCTCATTAGCACAACTCAGAAACTAGGGTCTCTCAGTCCTTGTGCTTCACTAGGACCAAGGCTTTGGGGTAGGGTGCCGCACAGTGAGTGTGGGGGTTTGATTTAAAGATGGTTGACCTCCACATTGATCTCTTCAAAGAAACAAAAGTAACAAAGAAGAAGCCGTGTTACAGCGGAAAACGGCCGCCAGCGCGCCGCCACCCCCCAGCGAGGAGGCAGTGTCCAGCAGCTCTGAGGACGACTCTGGGACTGACCGGGAGGAGGAGGGCTCTGTGTCTCAGCGCTCCACGCCAGTGAAGATGACTGACACAGGAGACAGTGCTAAAGTGGCCGAGGTGTGGGGGAGGGGCTTGTGCGGTGCAGCAAGAAGCTCTGGGGGGTGACCTCTGGAATTCCACTTTCAGTTACAGGACTGAGAGAAGGTTGCTGTCTCTCTCACTCTGATCTCATGTATGGTGTTTGAGGCACTGCAGAGATAAATACATTTAGTATGGACAGTATTGAAAATGGTTTCATTTGAAATAAAACTGGTGTTTTTGGTCCCAAGTATAATAGTGAATTTCTTATCACTTCAGAATTTTAAGGAGAATTTTATCCCCCTTTAAGCAGCCTGTTGTTGGAATATAGGGTTTGGACCTGGGCCTCACAATCTTTGCATGGCCCCAGTGGGAAATTCATCCTGTTCAATTTGATATCACCAATATAGTAGGGGAAAATAAAGAGAGGTAAACAACAAAAGAATGAAATCTAACTTTGAGGAAATTTAATTTCTAGAGTTAGCCAAAAGTCATTAGAGGTAGATATGGCAAATAACATATGCTAATATAAGAACCGAATCCATTATTCCAGGAGTCAGCAAACTACAACCAGATTGACCGAAATCCAGCCTGCTGCCTGTGTTTGTAAATAAAGTTTTCTTGGTGCCCAGCCATGCCTGTTTGTTTACATGTTGTCTGTGGTTGCCTTTGCACTGTAATATCAAAGTCGAGTAGTGCAGCAGACAATGGTATGACCCAAAGAACCTAAAATGTTTACTATCTGGTTCTTTGCCAACTCCTGCATTATACAAAAGCGCCTGGTAATTAAGTAAGTTTTTTACCCTAAAATAAACTATCTTTAGTGGAAATGAAATAAAAATTTTAAAAAACCATTACCTGAGAAGCATAAAGAATAGATTGAAAAAACATTGTGATTACTTTTGTGGAAAGATTCATAGGTTCATTTTCCTTCATCTTTGGAAATAATATGCTAGACATCTAAAAATTCCTCCTGGTTCTTTTTTTTTTTTTTTAACCCCAGAATGTGGTCCAGCCCATGAAAGAGGTATATGGAATTAATCTCTCAGATGGCCTCTCAGAAGAAGATCTCTCCATTTATTCAAGGTAAACTATTAATACTTCCACGTGGAGGTTAAGAAAGAAATGCAAATGCATCATCACAATAACATACCTAGTTATAGACACTTGTTTACAGCATGAGAGCTAAGACAAAAGGGCGGAGTGTCACCTGGTTCAGCCTCAGTTGGGAACGTGAGCATTAGGTTACTCTAATTTCTCACTGCTCTGCACATGCACACCTCTGGGAGTGAAGGTGAAAGCTCTGAGTGTATAACTTTTAAAAAATGAAAATAGTCAATACAGAGGGAAATGAGTTTCCCTTGGAATACAGCAGTAGCATTTAAGAGGACACACCGATTCATGGCATTAACAGGCCCACTGCCTGAGACTCTCACTGTCCCTCAGTGATAAAAATTTATGATGTGCACATGTGTTTTCACTGCTTACACATAAAGAGATGACTGAAGTCCATATACATTTCAGCATTAACAAATCCATAAGATCAAGTACCTTCTTACAAAGTGAACCTGGGATATTGACAACTCAGGACCTTACATTGGCTTTATTTCTGGGCCACTGGCGGCATGGTGGCTGAGTAGGAAAAAGGAAGCAGTGACATAAGGTGCCAATTCAGAATGCTGTGAACCTTTATTAGGCAGATCTAGCTGAAAGGTCAGGATCCACCAAAAGGCATTCCCTGAAATTATACACATAATTTTATATGACTGAGGAGAAGATTCATAGTTACCAGATTCTAAACAGAATCCGTCACCTAGAAATCCTCAAGAACCCGAGGAGACCAGTGTAAATACCCCCTCATGCTTTGATGAATGTGAACATCATCCCACTTCATTCATGTAAGTTTGGCTTATGTAAACTCTGTAAGATAAATAAGCACTGATCTTCCATTCTTTTTTAAGGAGGGTATTTCATTTGCAGAATCCATCGAACTGGTTATTGTTAGCTTTTTACTTCAAACCAGTAAGATCTCCCATGTCATGAAAAATACAAGGATTCACAGCATTTCTTGACTGCAAAAGCATTGATATGACTGCATCACTGTCTTGCAAGTAGCCATTGTAGTCATTCAGAACTCAGCCACACCCTCCTACCTCCTGGACACAGACATGCAGTCACCACGGTGCAGGTAAACACCCTTTGGTAATTGAAGTATGCCTTTGTAAGAAACGTGGCCTTGCAGCGTCTGGGGTTCATGACTGAATAACTTACTTTGCTAATTGCAGAGATCGTAAGTGTACACGGCAAGGACTGAGATGTTGGCTCACTTTAATCAAGCAGAAAGTATCTTTTGCTTCAGGCATGACTTTCACCCGGAATCTTTTTAACTCAAACGGCTGGAGGCCCACTTCTAGTTAGTTCTCCCTTCTCGAGAAGTGAGATACACCCTCGTTCAGCCACAACTTCCCTGGGAAATGATCTAAGAAGTGCACAAGGGCAGGCGTGTCGGGAAGGGATTACCACAGGAGTGGAGGGAATCCATGTCCTGGAATAAGATTTTGATTTTGATATTCTGAAGAATAGCACCTCCTCCTTTGATGTGCATAACACTTAGCAATGTTTTATTTGTTCTTTAGACAACTCTGTAGTAGACTGAAAAGATATTTTTACCCCTCTTCATCTGCTGAGAGCACAGAAAGAGCCATTCAGTGACTTATGCAAGAGACCTATCCTTGGGTGTCTCGTGATTTTTAGTGTACTATCCTCTTTATTCTCTTAGCAATATCAGCTGCCCCAGCAGACCTGGGGAGAAGGCGAGAAATAAGGGTGCCTGACCATCGCCTCCTCTCCCTGTGAGTAGCCCTGTCCTATGGGCAGACTGCACTATTGGCAGTAGGGGTGTCGCCTCTGCCCATCTGTCATGGGCATTGCTGTAGGCAGAGGAAGCCTTCTTCCATCATTTCAGGAGGATGGGTAGCTGTGCCAGGGAGAGGCCAAGGATGTTCAAGGACTGACTGGAAACTCCTTTTCCCCCAGCTTGTCATGGTGTCTCTTAGTGCCTCCTCTGATTCCAGAGCTTCATGGGCAGGGCAAGAGCTCATGTGGTTCTGCCCTATATTGTGAAGCGCCCTCTCCCACTGCAGTACTGTACCCAGTCAGCTGGTGCCTACCAAAGGTTGTGCATGTAAAGATGGTGGCTTGTCCTGGCTTGCCTGTCATGGCTGTCATGTGGGCTGCCATAGAGCAGGGGTGATGCAGCTAGAACTGGCTTTTGCAGCCTGTCTTCCAGCTTCCTGTTCTGCCTGCATTTCCTATGTTGACCGTCAACCCCTTCAACTCCTGAGGATTTCTTGGTTTTGTGGTTTTGTTCTAATTGCTGAGCCCTATTTCCTGTACCTTCCTTTGCCCTCATCTTTTCTGATATCTTTGGTTTACTATCTTGATCGGACCCAGAACTTTTCTACTTACTTTCTCCAAGTTTCAGACCCCTACCAAATCTTTTTTTTTTTTTAATTCTGACAGTGATTGTGCACATGGTTTGATAAGTTTAAAGCTCTGTACAAATATTAGATGTTATGTGACACTTGAAAAAATGCATCAAAATTATTCATTTGGTAGATAAAAAGTTGGATTAAAGTAAGTTATGAACTTATTATACAACAAGTTGACAATGCACTGTAGAATTGTATGCCTGAAACCTATGTAATCCTTGCTAACAGATGTCACCCCAATAAGTCTAACAATAAAAATGAATTAAAAAAAAAGTTTTTCAGTGGCATTGTAATGATTTAATTATTAGTAGTTTCTGTAGCACTTTGCTTGACCTTTAAAAAACAGCTAATTAAAAGATAAATGATAAAAGTATCCATAGTCATCAAAAGAAAATATTTTAAATAGTAGTAAAGTGGAGAGGGAATTAGCCCTTTAATTCTGCCCTTTAACCTCCCAGGGGAATATTAGAACAAAACTACCCACATCCCTGAGGGGAAGGTAGATGTGTGAGCACAGGCCACACTTCAGACAGGTGTGCGCTGGAGAGAGAGCTGGTGATCCTGGGCCCATCCCAGGTGTCCTCTTACCCTGCCGAGCTGGCCTGGGGTGGTTCCCTTTGGGGCTTAGCTTCAAGCCCAGTTCTCTAAGGATGGGTGGTATACAGTGGTGCTCAGCAGATGGTCTCCTCAGTCGCTTCCTTCTCTGTTGAAAGTACTCCTAGGAGTGACTAGAGCATACTTGGGGATTCTTGTGGTCCCACAGAAATAGTCCACGTTCTGGGTTCTCAACAGTCTCCCTGCTTTAGGAGATGAATCCCTGTGCCGATCCTGCCCTGTCCATGTCTTCTGTCTCACCACAGACACCACCCCTCATGTTTCCCCATGTTTCCTGCTGCAGCCACCCCCAGATATGTGAGGCCCTGAGAGGTCATCGGCTGGGCTTCAGGATAATTTTGTTCAGTTCTGCATCACACTGAAGTATACAGAAACAATGAAGTACACATTTCGTTTCATTCTTAACATCTGTGGTACTGACTTAGATTTTAAGGAGAATCACTCCTTTACATCTCAGAAACCCAGTCTAAAGTCAGGCAACCATTTCTAAGTAAAGTCCTTCATCACCTAGGGTGCTCTTGTGTGCTCTTCCGAACTAGGCACACTCGTCATTTGAAAGCTCATTCCATTTTGTGTGACCTGCGTTTATTGCAGGTTGTTTCTTCTTTAGCTCACTTTTTATCTGTTGTAATTTGCAGATTTGTTCAACTGGGTCAGAGTCAACATCTACAGGACAAGAGTGGCCAGCAGCTCTGTCCCAGGTGCCCAGATGGAGTTATAAAATTGTAAGTACTGAATTAGGTCTTAAAAAAAAAATCTTTGTATTCATGCCATCCATAGTGCTTTTATTTTTTCTTGAACACGCTAAGAAAAATATTGTCTTCTCACCATGTTGGTACAGGCACCAAAGCATCTCCTCCTGGTACCTTACCCAAGGAAATCTGGGTGGCAGTGGAGACAGGGGAGAGAGTGAGAGCTTTGACTATACTTGAAATGTGTTCGTTGGATGTAGGATTGGAGTTGATGAAGGCTTCTCTCCAGGAATTCTGCTTTCCACTGAGCAGAGGTGGGATGACAAAACAGCTCTGACCTTGCAGACAGGCTCACGTTCAATACAAGATCCTTGAGGGCAGGAATGGGCTTGTCTGTTCTAGCTATATCCCCACCAGTTTTTAACTTGCTGTGACTTAAACAGGTTTTTAGTAAATTCTTAAACAGAACTAGGTTTATACCCTGAATCATACCTGTATTGTGTTTTATTTTACAGCCTTCAAAATGGCTATTTATCCCTTCGTTCTCTCCCTGTAAATCTTTTTTTTTTTTCGATTTTTAAAAAACATACAAACTCCTATTAATTTAGAGACAGTTTTTCTTTCTTATGTCTAATTAGTATGTGGAAGTATGGACTCCCAAATGAATTGAAATGGATGTGGCCAAAGAAGGAAAGTTTTAAAAGTGTTATTAAATAAGAGACTCTGTTAACCAAGTTGTATTACACAAATTGATTACTCCATTAACATAGTATGGAACAGCTTAGGAGGAGAAAATGGTGAAATGAACATAGTATGCCAAATAAAAGAAAAACCTTTTCCTGTGTTTTCTTTAATACTGGGACTACTTTGATTCATAATTGGTCTTGTAGTTATTACTTTTAAATTCTTTTCTTAAAATACTTAGTATTTGCTTTTCTGAGTTTTAGCACATATAAAAACCATGTGGGTCTAAAATTATTTTAAACCTTTTTCAATTAGTAAAGAATAACTGAGTGTGTTTTTGCAGGGCATCTTCAGCAAGATAACAAAGAGCCTGGTAGGCTCTGCATTACGTTGCCATGGCAACTCCCCAAGAGTGTTATTGTTTTTTTTGGGTGTGTGTGCATGGGTGTTCACTTTAAATTGAAACTCTGTAACTAGGTTCTTAAAATGTCAACTATTCATTTTTAGCTTTCCAAAGCTATGCCCAAACCAAGAGAAGTTAGATTTATGTGATTATAAAGATTCTCATCTTGTTATGTTTTAGGTTCTAGTAGATTTTAATATGTTAATAAGTTTATTTTAAGTTTCTATACATATGTAGCTCCTCATCTCTGGATAACTCATGATCTAACCAGTTTTTCTTGAAATCATGAGGCAAACTAGTATTCCTTTCCTAACTATGAGGTTAGTACAACAGTAGAGGTGCAGAAAGCTGATGGGGGAATAGGACATTTTCATCAAAGACCTTGCAAGACATTTCTTAGGAGTAGATGTTAAACCCACTGGTCAGCCCACTCAGAGCTGTATCTTGTTTGATTGTGACCCTTCCATTTGACTCATACCACTTCCTAAGTGTAAGGGTGTGATTAGGGAGAAATAACATCACCCAACATTTATGGCACGCTCAGTGTGGTGGGCGCTTCTTAACCTGTATGAATGCCATTCTCACAATAACCTTATGAATAGATCTTACTGTCACCTTTATTTTGCACATGAGAAACTGAAGCACAGAGAAGTATATGATTTGCCCCAGATCAAACAGCTAGCAAGTGGAGGAACCCAAATTCAAACCCAGACAGGCTGGCTCTCCATCACTAAGCTATAAATGCCTGGTGTTACCAGCTGCTTTTATAATCGTGTGGGTAGAAATACTTTGTCATTAGTGTTAACAGCCCTCCCTTTGATTCTCTGATGTGATCTGGATTTGTAGACACCTTTATATGCAGACATAATATTTCTGCTCTGTTGATCTTGAATTTTTTTTAATAAAGAAAATATATTCCTTTATTCTTTTCCCAGTACCCAGCGTATTGTCCCTAATGTAGATATGCTTCCTGGGCAAGCCTGCTTTGCTTGACTCATGACATGGTGTAGAGGTTCCTTAGCCATCATCAAAAGAGTAATGCTGCCAATTAGGGTATTGTTATCCTACCAGGTTATAAGTTCCTAGAGGGCTGCCCATTTTAATTGGCCGTCCCCTGCTGCGCCCAGAGTAGTACCGGAAATTGAGTGCTCAGTAAATACTTGTCGAAATGGACTGAATCTTGCCCCCCCAATCCCTCCCATTACTGTCAGAGTCTGTATGAGGCTCCCTGAGCATCCCTAAAAGCTCTCCTCATGCAGTGCCTCCCTGAAAAGCCATCCTCCCTGGGGCTTCTTTCCCCCACCCCATCCTTGAACTTTTTTTTAGTCCTTCCCCTATTCTTTTTCCCGCTATAAGCCCTCTGCCCTCTCCTGTCTTTTTTGTTCTACTGCTGCCTTCCGATAGAAGGAAAAATGTAAGCACAGCAAGTTTTTAGGTTTTCCCCCCTCTGTCCTGCTTCCACATGCATCTGCGACCAAGCGCAGGGTGAGAAGCATCCAGGTGGAGGGACTTGCTGTGCCAGGGCGGGCAGTGATTCACTGTATTCATGCAAGACCGACTTGTTCTTATCTTACACTCCAGCCAGTTCTCTGGGAGTTTTTAACTGAGCAACAAAGGCCAATCAGTGTAGGTTAAAAAGAACAAGAACACATATTATTAGTGCCTGCTATTCTGTGGTTCACCTATTCTAGGAATATCTCTCACTTACTTAGAAATTACCTCTAAGAAATGGTTCAAAATATAACACATGGAGTTTGGTTAAATATTGTCTTAGGATTTTTTCAATGTAGGATGAGCTGAAATATAATTGAAGGTAAATAAGTATGTTTACTGTTTTAGGACCAAAAGGTTAAAATTATTCCCTAAATACATCTCATAATAAGAAGCATTTACTGACCTTAGAGCGAACGCCCCTGGAGATGGGCTTCTGTCAGGGGCAGCATTTCACAAATCAGACAGTGCTCTTACACAGTCAGAAGTAGCACACCTTTTCACACTGATGAAGTGAGTTGGCCACAGTGGCCATATTAACTCAATTTTGTTTACTTTTCATGACAGCATGTTCAATGATGTGCTGTCCGTATATAAGTCACTTTCTGGAGTCCACTCCCCTCCAATTGATTTCATCCAGTCTTCTGCAGGTAACACTCTGGTCTCTGTGCTGAAGGCTAAATAATTTCTACCTTAATGGGTAACTCTTGTTAACTTTCCCAAATACCAGAGAGTAAGTCTTTAAAGGCTTAAGGATTAGAGCCATTGGGAGGCCACGATCAATGATTAATCAGCTAATTTCCTCCACAGGTGGGAGATGATAGGTGACAACTCCTCAGCCCAGGGAAATGAGGCTGTGACCTCTTCCCTCATCCCCCAATTACATCAACAGTCTTTCTTCCTTTTTCATTCTGGCTTCTATTTGTCTTTTTTTTGACTCTCTCTGCTTTTTTTCTGCATGTCTTTTCTCTTTCTCGCTCTGTCCCATTCCCCATTCCCCACTCTCATTTCTCATTTACCTTCCTCTTCCCCTCTTCCTCTCTCACCATCCTTTCTTCACTCCCTTCAGGGTATTTTTAGCTTTTCTTTTATTTTTTTTAATACAGTAACCTTTCCAAAACACAAGTTTTCTTCCTTTATGTATTCTACAGTGCTTTTCAGACTGTAATTCTTGACTCATTAGTGGGTCATGGAATTAATTTAGTAGGCTTCCACACAGTGAAATGAAATAAAATTGAACTGAGTCCAGTAGAAAGTTGCAGTGCTTGTCCATTGTGTAGTTAAGTCTTGTTTCATGAAATTTTGTTTCTATGCATAAATACAGCATGTATTCCATGCAAAGTGCATTTCTTACTATGGGTAGCAGGTTAGATTTACATGAATGTACCTTTTTCTGGAACCACATGAATTAAAAAATTTAGCTCTGTTCCTGGCATCTAGGCACTTAATAAATGTTTGGTGATTGAAGAAAGTATGTGTGGGTGATTCCTGTTGTGGATAATTAGAAAAAGAGAAGATAGGTCAGGAAAAAAAGGGGCCAGAGGAGACAGGTTTCTATGGTATATCCCTAGTGGGTAAAATAAATGCAGACCTTGAAAGCTATACTCTTGTTACTTAAGGGTGAGTTGAGAGTTAAGTGATCATGCAAAGGAAGGAAGTAGCAGGAAGCTACAGCTGCAAGTCAAAATTTAAAAAGCCATTAGATAATGTGAATGCCTCTTTGTTTGAATATTATCTACAATAGCATCTGCATACTATGTAAAACAGGTTAAGTTCAAGGAAACAAGGTGAATTTTTGAAACTTTCAGGGAGGACTATCCTGCAAGGTTTCTAGCATATAAGGAATAATAAATGTAAATTTAATTGTAGGTACTTACGTTACTAATTTAAGGTATCTAAAATGACTCTGTTTTCTTTCTTTAATCTAGTGTATTGCCTGTTTGACTTTGATGACTAGAAAGCATACCATTTATGGGAGCTTTCACAGGTGCACATGAAGGGTTAAGTGCCCCTTTAACGTGGGTTTTGTTGTTATTGTTGTTGTTTTTCAGCAACATAGATCCTCGGTAAGGTAAGGTATACTTACCTTACTGGAAAGACATTAGAGGCATTAAATGGCAGCTGTTAATTGACTGTTCCCCACTGTGTGCCAGGTTAGGTGCTCACATATAGAGTTGAATGAGATAAAGTCCCCAAGTCTGAGGGTTTGCACTGTTGGGTGAGTCAGAGATTCCAGTTGGTGGGAGGTGTGAAGGTGTTAGCAGAGGAGGTTGTTGAAGTATGGAGTACAGGAACAATCCAATCATACAGATTCCTGGGTAGGGTTCATGCTTAGGGCACATGCTAAGGGAAGGGTGTAGTAACCTGGTTGAAAAAGGCAAGGAGGGCATAGAGCAGAGGCTCCAGATGCCACTTTAGGAGACCCATACATAATTCTGTGTGTCTAGGAGGAGGTGAGAGACCCAGACAGGAACAGGATCAGGAGGAGATGCTAAGTGAGAAAGAGTAACCCTTATCCTAAAATTCCGTTTTAATCAGGTGAGTGATAGGCTCATGTTTGCATTTTAGAAAGGTCGCACTGGAAATAGCATGGAAAACAGATTGCAGGCAAGGAGATAAACACCATAACTGTTGGAAACATCAGGACAAAGTGGAATACTATTGGCAGTTGAAATAAAGAAAAGGGTTGTTTTGTAAATGTGGAATCTGTAGGGCTTGGTAAAACTTGGTAATGAATTAGGTGTGAGGAGCATGTGAGAGGCAAGAGTTTTCTAGCTTGGTTAACTTGATGTGGTGTGGGTCACCAGTTTGGCAATACATGACAAACCAATATTGGGGCTAAGGTGGTTTATTTGTGACGCTAATAAGACATCCAAGATGATTTGTCTAAAGTTCAAGAGGTTTTACATTAAAGATATTCAATAATTTAGTTTTTTTCTGCTCTTCATTTAAAAAGTAAGTCAAATTTCTTAACTTCCTCTGAAAAGGTCCAAGTTAAATAGATTGTTATATGTGCTTTTTAAATTTCTTGGAGATTCATGGTCAGATTAAAGGGACAAACAATCCTTTAATTACTGATAGAGAGGAACAATTTATTATAGTTGCAAGTGTATTTTTAGCCCATAAAATACTGTCTTACTTTTCACATGCGCAAGCAGGTTAATCCTGTGGGAACGGATTTGGTATCTGATAGAGCCATGTGAAGGGTATTACTCATTGGTTTTCTGAGCTCTGTATACAAGAATCACATTTTGTAACTGTTTAACCTTTTGATGTTTTGTTACTTTACCAAACTGTCATCTGTTTTGTATATGGAACGTAAGTGGGATGATTTGGGGTAGATGGAGTAATTATTGAGCCTGTGCTGTGTCACCGTGGCTTCCTGACAGCCATTTTTTTGCACAATGAAGATGTGTGTCCAGGTACGATGTATTCATTGCCCTGTTGTTTCCAAATACATAAAACTCTAGGGTTTTGCTTTGTTTTTATATGTAACTTACTCTTAGAATCATATGATTTAAACAAATTATGATGGTTTGATCTCAGTTGCAAAAAATAAAATTTCTTTTTTATTAAAAAAAAAAAATTTTTCTCACTCAAACCCACTTTCCATTAGCTTGCAAAACACTCTTTATAAGATGGTTTACAATCCATTAGTAAAGGGTCATGGTTTGTATTCTGTATGTATGATGTCACCAAAACACAATTAAGCTCCAAAATATCTGAGTAAAATATATCCTGTTCTTATTAGAAGAAAAGAGGAATTGAGGCTATCCTGACTTTTTAAACCATTTTGTTTCACTACTTATGATTGTGTTAAAAATTTATTACTTAATGTCAAAATAAAGTCAATTAGTACTTTTTAAGCATTGCACATCAAAGTAATATTTCTTTAAAAGTAAACTATTTTAGGCTTATTTCAAAAGATGAATAGCTAAATCGATCGTTCTTTTATCATGTGGTTAAGAAACAGGAAAATAAATGGATAGGTACAGTTAGTATGTTCAGATATATTTATTTTTAATAATAGAATAGAGCTAGGTAAACATTCTGATAATCTCAGAAGCATCAGTAAATGTTTAGCAGATAGAAAAAGCAAAAATGTAATTTTAGGTATTTTTTTAGGAACTCTAAATAAAATTATATTTGAAGTTTCTCCAACCAATAACTTTGTCCCACATACTCTTTTCTACTCATTACCATTCTTATTGGCCCAAAGATTTTGCATTTACTTGTTTTGAATTGTTTTTAACATGATAGGTATTACTCTTCTTGGATTTTCTCATGCTGTACAGAATTAGTTATTGGTTTGTTTATAGATCATATATATGATATAGTTAAATTGAATTTATTGTTTACGAGTTTAAGTTTATTATTTCATTTTCACCTGCAATATTTCTTTTTACATTTGGAATCTTGGATGTTTCTCAATAGTCTCATAATGAGAAAATCAATTGACGTCATCTGGATCCTTCATATACATTTTTCTTCCTGAAACCTGTCTATAATGGCTTCTAGAGATACAAAGATACAATCAGAGAGGTGTAAGAGGTGTTTTCAGAATATCCCATTAGCATACATGTGTGTATTTAGGACATATTAATACCATGAAATCTGAGAACTGGAGAATGCTTAGAGATCACTGGATTCAGTCCCCTGATTTTCTAAGAATACAAGGCCTGGAGAAGGTCAGCACCTTATTTAGAGTTACACAACTTTTAAATGATAAAGCTGGGACTCAAATTCATTTCTTTGGTTCTTAAACCCAAAGTTCAATAATATGCCTTCCAGCTGGAATAATAATTCCAGCTGGAATTCCCTCAACTCATACTTCTATTGGGTACAGCTAAAAGTGGGGGAGACTTCCACAGGCAGCATGGAGAGTGACAGCTGGCAGGTTGTCACCAAAGGAAGAAAAGGGAAAAGATAAAAAGCATAAAGCAGTGAGTCTCAAAATGTGATCTGTGAACTCCTGGGGGCTCCAAGACCCATGGATTAGGTTTGTGAGATACAGGTAGTGGCACCAAATTGTACTTGGTAGTCATTTTCTTCATTGCTACACACAGCAGAAAGAGAAAGAGGAAGAGAAGGGAAGGAGGGAGAAAGGAAGGACAGTTACAGTTAAGTAAGTCCTTGATGAAACAGTAAAAATGATCAACTCTTGAATACATGGATTTTTGGTATTCTTTGTGACATGACAGGAAATACATATAAAACATGTCCATTGTGTATCAAAATATGGTTATCTCAAGGAAAAGCACTTGTGAGATTGTCTAAGATGTGAGTAAACTCACTACTTTTTATACGGAACAGCAATTGAAATAATTATGACAGACCAACTTCTCAGACTTGGGTATTTGGCAGATGCTTTCTCAAAAATGAACAAAGTAAACCTTTCAGTTCAAGAAAAACAATTAATAGTAATTGTTAACAATGATAAATATGGATATTTCAAGCCAAAATCAGAAAACTTGTATCCACCATCATGAACAACAGTGAGATTGGTATCAATATTAATATTTATTGGGTTTATTATTTTTTAAATGAGTTAATAAATATTTACAAAATTTCTCATACACTAAATATCAGTAGATATAAACCCATATAAACTGAAGCTCAAGTTTAAGTGTAAAGGGGTCCTAAGACCGAAAAGGCCTGAAACAGGCAGGTCCAACCTGTGCCCAAGAATCTGGCTTTGAATGCGGCCCAACAGAAATTCTTAAAATATTATGAGATTGCTTTTTGCGACCTTTTTTTTTTCTTTTCCTTTTTTTTTTTTTTTAGCTCATCAGCTATTGTTAGTATTTTATATGTGGCCCAGGACAATTCTTCTTCCAACATGGCCCAGGGAATCCAAAAGGTTGGACCCTGCTGGCCTAGAATATTTTACCATTTATATTGTATTCAGCGCTGAGGTAATCAGCAGCATGATATTCTTGACTGGTTGAGGAAATGTTTGTTTGTTTATTTGTTTATTATTGTTTAAGGAATTAAGAAAGCAAATATTTTCTTTTTAGAAGTTTCTATCAAAAAGTTGTTTAAACCTCTTAGGATAGTTTCAGTTCCGAATAACAGAACATCTTACTCAACTGATTTGAATGATAAGATAATTTATTATTTTTACTTCAATGAAAGATGACTGATAGGACAGGCTCCATAGCTGGTCGATTCAGGAGCTCTGTGGGATCATAAGTGCCCAGTTTCTTTCCATCTCTCTGCACCCTTAGCTTCAGTCTGGTAGATGCAGTAGCAGCTAAGGGGGAAATGAACCACTCTTTCTCCTCCTCAGGAGCAAGGAGTCCCAGAACCTGCCCAGCAGACTTCTCATGCTTCCATGGGCAGGAATGGGTCACATCCTAGTCCCTAAACTTTCATTGCCGAGGGCCATGGGCCAGCTGTGATTGGCTCAAAATAATCATTTTGGGAACATGGACATGAGGAAGTCATTCACAATGACTTAGTTATTGACAAAAAAGCAAAAACATCTTTCATATTTACCCTGTTAACTGGAAATTTATTCGCACACATCCCCAGTAAGAGAGGCAGCATGAATCTGTAGAAGGATCTAAGCTTGAGAATCTGGGGGCTGGTCCCACATCTGGCATTGGTGAACTACGAGTCCTTCCCCACTGGGGCCATGTTCCTGTAAAATGAGGGCTTGGAGTACAGAACTAGCGCCAACATCCTCAGGTTCATTGGTTCTTTTATTCACCGGCTCGCTCCTTCATTTAGTAATAGTTATACTTGTGGAAGTCACAGGGAAGGACACAAATGTGCACTAGAATACTGCCTTGTTTAACCACAGTAGATGCTCTTCCTTCCATACTCCACACACATTGGAAGTCCACGGGGGGAGTAAGATCCAAACTGCTTTTTTACTCATGGAATAAACTGTTTAATGCCGTCAGCAAAGAACCCTTGCCACAGTGCTCATTAGCAAACAGTAAGAATGTGAGAGCGCTCTCTCTCATCTTGTTAAAATTTAAAATTTATGCAGAAGTGAGAGCTTGGACCCACAAATATATTCTGCAAAAGGTAAGTCTGTATCCTCAGGAAAGGTGCTTGTGGGCCTGGCTGTTGTGAGTGTTGCAGTTCCCTCAGTATCAGGAAGCGTGTGATGCAGAGAAGCCGGCCATTAAGAGAACAGAAGGACAGCCGTGAGAGATGGGACCGTGTTCTCTGAATACCCAAGGCCATGCAAACACTTTATTTTCCAGATAAAATGCTTAAAAGGGTTTATTTTTTGAAACCAAGCTGCTGCTAAAATTCTGGAGACCTTTCTCATGTGCAGTGTTGGTTCATTTTTCATGTCCATATGTAGAGATAACTGGGACTATTTACCTTAGAAAAGACAATTAAGAGTCATGTGATGGTTCTCTCAAGTAATATTTGAATCACTGTCAGGTGAAGCAGGGCTTTTTAAAAGTTACATTGGCACCAATAAGCAGGATATACAGGGAGGAAGATTTAGTGCCGGGAGAGAAAATCTTTCAGTTAGAGCTATCAACAACGAATGACATGTAAACATTCCATTATGAAGAGTCATGAGTTCTCTTGTTCCTGAGAGTACTAACGCAGGGACTGGGTAACCTACCAGCCATGTTGTGGAGAGTGTCTCCATTTGGTCTGAGGTTGGACAAGATGATATTGGAAGAAAGGTCATCTCTAAGATTCTGTAGTTATCATTATAGCCATGGGACATCTGATAGTCGCAACATTAGCAATTTGAAACGAAAGGTAGGTGATTCATTTATTCACCAAATATTTATTAAGCCCCTAGTATGCACCAGGCACTGTTGGAGACCCTGGAGTTATAGTGAAGAGCAAGACTGACAAGGACACTTAGGAGATGCATGTTGTAGGGTAGGCAGACAAACAGTGAACTGACAAACAAGACAATTTTGTGTTAGGATAAATGCCCTGAGGAGCACAAACCAGGGTCATGGGGAGAGAGTCATTGGGTCAGGGACAGGTTGGGATCTGCTTTAGATTAGTTTTTGAGGGAAAGCCTCTTTGAGAAGTTAACATTTGAGCTGAGACTTGAATGAAAAGGAGACACCTGCCCTGAGATGCCTGGGCAGAGAGAACATGCATGAAGACCAGACCAGGCACCAGCTTGGCATGTTTGAGAAGCAAACGGAAGGCAGAATGAGAGTCCCCAAGGAATGTGCATTGTCGTGGCCATACCCCTCAGGGGCTCAGCTGTTACTCTGTCCTCCGGGACGCCCCTGGAGGGTTTTCAGTGAAGAGCGGCATGCTCTGGTTCACATTTGTGAAAGATGACCAGGTACTTTCTGGAAGATGAATTGTAGGAGGCAAGGATGTGAGGAGAGACCCCCAAAAACTGGAATTTATTTATAAAAATTGTGTAGTTATTCTTACGTGTTTAAATTTCAGTCTCCTTTGAAGTACTCTCCGTTTGATGCAATACACCTATCAATAAGCTTTTTCCACTGCTCATAGCAGTGTTTGAACTCATCAGTGTTGATGACGTTTAGTGCTTCTGCCCATTTTTTGTTTCACCTCTTCTACATTGGCCAAGTGTTTCCCTTTGAGGATGGTTTTTATCTGGGGAAATAAAGAAGTCGCTTGGGATGAGATCAGGTGAATGGGGAGGGTGGAGCACGGGGTTCATGCTGTTTTTTTGGTCAAAAACTGCTGAACACTCAGCGCAGTGTGGGCAGGTGTGTTTTCTTGTCTCACATTGTTTGTGGAAATCACCCATCATGAAATGTGCAAATGTGTGGAAAGAGTCTCCAAAAAAAATTCACTGAAGCTGAACACAGCCTCCCACAACGCCAGCTGGTACACAGACGCAGATGGGTTCCTAGAACACTCACCTTCTGGGCAAGCCTGTACTACAAGGGGCCTGCCCTCCAGAAGATAATTCCTGGTTTTAGGGAGTACCCCCTCATATATTCAAGGAGGCAAATAGAAGGAAACTTAGGAGAAGTGTGGTTTCTAGAAGGAAAGAGTGGGCAGCAGGGTTGAATACAGAATGAACAGGAAGCTTGTTGATGGCCTTGATGAGAAACTGTTTATGGATGGTAGCTTTGCAGGCCCCCTTGGAGTGACTTTAGGAAAGAAGGGGAAGTGAGTAAGAGGACATGGGGAGGAGACACCATTCTTTCCAAAGAATGCTGTAAAAGGATGCAGAGAAATAGGACTGTATCCAAAGGGGAATATGAAAACAAGGAATTGTTTCTAAGGTTGCATTACTGTCCCAGATTCCTGACCCCCAGCAACTGTGACATAATGAATGTTCGTTGACTTAATGTACATAGGAAGACAGGCAGGAATATCACAGAAGTGATGGTGGGTTCTTTTCATTGCATCATATCAGTTGGCACACAGTTTCAGTTTATCCTATTACTAATGATCTTTATTTCAGTCCCTTGATTAAAGTGGTATCTCCTGAGTGTTTTCACTATGAAGTTGCTCTTTTTTCTTCTCTTAATTAGTGAATATTTTGTGGGAGATACTTTGAAACTATGTAACTATATAAAACTTCCAACTTTTTTCATTTACATATGTTTCTCAGTGTGAGATCTTCGTTTCCTGTTTGATTCAATGGGGAATAATCTGTTGCTGTCATTACTTATTTTGAAGCTCAAATTGCCCGTATTTCACCAGTGTCCCTTTGACTTGCTTCTGTGCTCTTTGGACATGTCCTCATCATTTTTTGAGCACTTCTTTGATTTCTGGCACAAGATGTTTTAAGCTCATCATGTTCTTTGTCTGTCCCAGCCCTGAAATCAGTAATTTCTTTAAGGATCCTGATTCTTTTTAGTGGAAAATGGTATTAAATCCAATATCTGTGAACTACATCTGCCTTTTGCTATCAGGGTGTTGCAGCTCCCAGGCTCCTTCATAGGCCATATACACATTTACATATACACATATATGTAAATATATGCAGACATAGATGTAAATATACATATACATAGGATATGTATATACTACATGCATATTTAATATATAATGTAAATGTATTTATAAATGTAATATAAATGAATATAGGTAAATATATACATATATATACACACACACACACACACACACATATATATATATATATTTAAATCCATAAGTTGATACTGCTATCTTCAATTGTAGGGTAGCCAGCATTTATTCTATTTTTCTCCCTTTTGATATTAGTGACTTCCTTCTCCAGAAGTGAGAAACTTGGCTGCTGTAATCCTGATTATATTTATTTATTTGATGAATTCCCCCACACATAACCACCCTTCCCCTGCTTCCCTCACACAGATGCTCTCCATTCAGGCTCTGACTCCCATTGCAGAGACACTCGCCCTCATGAGCACCCTCCTCATCACGTGGGCTGCAGGTCACCCCACCACATGGGTACCCACACCCGCCTCTCCCTGCTCAGGCTGCAGCATAGCACCTTAGGCTGCCCTGCATGCAGACGCCCTCCTCACCCCACTTGGGCTTCAGTCCCCCACATGCTGTCATGGGCTGTCTGTCCTTGCTCTGTCCCATCTAATGGCTTTAGGGCTGACTTGTTCTGGGAAGGAAGGGGAGGAGCAGGGCTTTAAGACTTGGTAATGGACATCAGCATTGAGAGGGACATTTTGCTCTCCCACGGCTGAATTGTGTATTTCTTCTGTAGTAGTGGGTTCCAAATTTCTTGTTATACCAAATATATTATGAAGCTTGTTGAAATATAAATCCCAAAGCAAACAAAAGACAACAATAAAAATAAGGAACAGCCAAAGTGTCCCTAGAAAATGGTTAAATAGATTATGGAGGGCATTCAGTTTATCATTTTGGATTGTTGGTTACTCTTTAAATTTTTCTGCATTTATATTTTCATTTATATTAATAATACTGACAATATGGGCCATATTTTCTTCATGATTTTCTGTGTCAAAAAGAAAATTAGCATTATTACTATTTTCTTTTTAAAGGGATACAAAATACAGAATTCAAAACCCTATTGCTAGAGATACTGATTCTGTACACCTGGGCTAAGGCCTGGGAAGAGGTGCTTTATAAAATGCTCTGTTTGGATGTCATGATCAGCCAGGTTGGGGAATTTCTGCTCCCTGTATCCTCCGCAGGAGTCCTCTCTGCAGGTGTCTGAGTGTCCACTGGACAGCACCCCAATAGTCCATCACAGGCAAACATTGCGATGAAGCTACATGAGTCTTTGTGAAAACTCAGGGCAGGTAGGTTTTTGTTTTGGAAGCTCATGATCCTAGTGATACCTCCTCTGAAAGACAGTTTACTCCGATTCTTAATGTTAGTAAAGGAAGGGCCAACAGTGAGAAGATGCAAGTTAAGTGTTCTTCGAAACTGTCAGGGTCACTCTCAGACAAGAGGAAGCTAAAGGAGTTCATCACTACCAACCAGCATTACAAGAAATGGTAAGAGGAAGAAAAAAAAGTGAAAAAATATGAATAATAATGGTAATAACTACATATCCACTAACAATTACTTGAACTGTAAATAGATTAAAGTGCTCCAATCAAAAGACATATGGTAGCTGGATGAATAAGAAAATAAGACCCTTATATATGAATATGCTGCTTATAAGAGACTCACTTTAGATTGAAAGACACACACAAACTGAAAGTAAAGGTTGAAAAAAGATACTTCATGAAAATGGAAATGAAAAAAAAAGCTGAGGTGCCAATACTTGTGCCAGGCAAAATGAACTTTAACACAAAGGCTATAATAAGAGACAAGGACCCAGCAATTCCACTTCTGGGTGTTTATCCAAATAAACCCAAAATGCTAATTTGAAAAATCATATGCATCCTTATATTCATTGTAGCATTACTTGCAATAGCCAAGATATGGAAGCAAACTAAGTGTCCATCAGTAGATGAATGGATACAGAAGTCGGACTTATATACAATAGAATATTATTCAGCTATAAAAAGGATGAAATCTTGCCATCTACAACAACATGGATGGACCTAGAACATACTATGCTAAGTGAAATAAGTCAAAGACAGATATCATATGATTTCACTTAATGTGGAATCTAAAAAACAAAATAAACAGAAACAGAATCACAGACACAGAGAACAAAGAACTGTTCTCTGGTTGCCAGAGGGAAGATGGTTGGACCGTTGGGTGAAAAAGGCAAAGGAATTAAGAAGTACAAATGGGCAGTTACAAAACAGTCATGGGGACGTACAGTACAGCATAGGGGATATAGTTAATAATATTGTAGTAACTCTGTATGGTGTGAGATGGGTACTAGATTTATCAGGGTGACCACTTAATAAATTATATCAGTGTCTAATCACTGCTTTGTACAACTGAAATTAATATAATGTTGTATGTCAACTGAATTGAAAAATAAAAAAAGCATTTAAAAAAACTCAGGGCATCGAAAACAAGGAAAGTCAGCTGTCACTGCCAAGAGGAACCTAAGGAGACATGCTGACTAAACATAATGTATCCTGGATGCGATCCTAGAACAGAAACAGGGTATTAGGTCCAAGCTAAGTATGGACTTTAGTTAATAATAGTGTGTCAATATTAGTTGGCTAATTGCAATGAATATACCATGTTAATGGAAGATATTAATAATAGGGGAAACTGGATGTGGGATATGTGGAAACTCTGTCCTCTCCAGAATAATTCTATAAATCTAAAGTGGTCCTAAGATAAAAAGTCATTAGAAAAAAGATGCGGGTTACAAGAGATGTAATGATGTGACATGCAAACTCAGTGGGAGCCCTTGATAAATCGTCAGGAAAAGGTGAAAATACCTGAAAGGGCATGAAGAATGTAAGTCGGATTGTCATCACCTCCATGTAGGAGATAAGACACATGACTATTATGGTAACCCATTGGTTTGAGTTTCCAAAAGTGGCAGGCCATTGCTACTGCCATTCCAGGACTTTTGAGGACAAAAAGGGACAGATTTCTCCCAAAGGTCACTGTGTAAAAGTGTGGTAGAAAACTAGTGGCCCTGAGGGAGAGTCAGGGCGTGCACATAGGCTGGGAAAAAGGATGACTGTGAGCAATGCAGTTTATTCTTTGCCCTTTGGGAACAGCTGTTACGCCCTCGGTGTGCAGCCTGTCCTTTGTTGGCAGGACAGACCCAGTGCTGTGCAGGATAACCAGCCCCTGTGGCCCGTGGCTCACAGCCAAGTGTTCTCTCATTAAACAGCAGCTGAAACGTTCAGGTTACAGCCTACGGGAAAAATGCAGCCAAATAACGTTGGCCGCTTCCCCAGTGTTTTAATAAAAACACAGCTGGAACAGAGAAAACCTGCATTTCATTTTATAGCAAGGTAGATACTGTGTCCTACAGAGAGGAAGGAATCCATACAGTTTATAAATTGCACACTAAAGTGGAAGCATTTTACCTGTTTCAAGCCTGAAAATCATTCTGCTTTATTTCTCTAAAACCAAAAGTTCTCTTAAAAGCACAAATGACATTTTTATTTTACAGTGCTCATAAAATGCAAAATCAGTGTTGTTCTCCTGTACCTGGACCAATAAGGATATGAATGGCTGTAGTCCAAGCGTGGAGAGTACCACCATTCACACTCACACGTGTTGGCTGCCGTAACCAGAGTCCAGCTGCAGAAGACAATCCATTCTGGGTAGATTAAACAGAAAGTGATTTATTACAGCATTTTAGGTATTTTTTAGAATCTTTGGAGGGCCAGAGAAACAGAATGTAGGCCAAGCTTCCAGGGACAACTTCCCAAAGCATATGGCAAGCCATCAGAATGGCTGCGGCATCTGCCCTGATCAGGAAGCCATCACAGAGGCTCTGGCTGCAAAACCAGCCACCTCAGCTATAATGAGGAAGCTGCCACAGTGGTGGCCAACTCAAGAATGTGTTGCCTTTGCCATAGTCTGCAAAACTGATACCCTGCATCTTGCCTCTTTCCACATGACTCAGTTCCAAGTCAGAGTCCTGCGAGTCCGAGTGGCGGGTAGAATGTAAATCACATTTGGAACCTGAATGGCAAGGTAGTCTGGGATAGTATTTTTGTAGTTTTCAGGCTCTGCACCCTAGAAGGGAAGTTCAAGTGGATATTGAGAAATCTTATCTGTTATCTATCACAGTCTGTCCCTCTAGCTACCCAGATATCCATGCATACTCCTCTTGCTGTAAGTAGAACCCAGTCTCCCTTCCTCTCCATAAGTTATTGCATCCTCCTCAAAGTCCAAGATTTCTGGGTTTTATGCAATTCTCTTTGTCTGGTCCAGATGAGGTGGCTTGTAATCTAGTGACCTATAAACAAAAAGACTGCCAGTCTCTTCCCAATATACAGTGGCGGCAAAGGAAAAGAAAAACTCGCATTCAGAAAGGGAAAGAGTGGGAAACGTACAACTGCTTTATGCGTTAGCTGTGGTCAATTCCCGTTAGGCGAGAGTGAGGACAGCACCCTACGTGGATATGGACTAAGGCCCTTGGTGTGCTAGTCATCTGCCATTAGCTGTCATAAAAGTATGCTGACATTTTTTCATGTCCCTAACGTTACTCGTACTTATCTTGCCAGCTGGGCACTGTGATTAGCCAGATGCAGATGAACTACATGACTAAGGGCTCTAGCACCTTCTCCCCACTGCCCCCCTGACAAGCTTGTCACAGTGGTATGTATTGCATTGATCATATGTACTCATATAACAGTATAAATAAAAGTTACATTTTTAGAGCACGATGTTCCAAATGTTACATTACCCTAGATACTCATCAGCTATACTTTTGTGTCTGCACAATAGAATGGCATTGCAAAAGTGAGTTCACATGGATTCCTTTGAAGGACATCACTTTGTGGGGAGGGTTGAAACACATATATATTATCTTTTCATCAGAATACTGTTTAAAGGATACATACATGTATTAGTAAGTATACAGACACAAATGTTATATATGACTATATCTTTTATGTGTATGCACACATACACTATTTTTTCAGTGAAGCTGGTGACAGGTGAGACTTCAAAAGAGTTTAAGCAGCCTTAGACATTACAACCGCATCTGTTTCTCTGAGATAGGGTAAGGTCACTGTGTACTTTCATCTCTAAGTAATTGTTCTGTATTGTTGGTGTTGGTTAGACATAGGTATAAAATCCTTAACTTTTGTGAGACTGCAGTGCCTTCTGGCATTATTGACGTGGCTCCCTGACAGGCTGAAGGCAGGTAAGTGTTTAAGAAACACACCCACGCACAACCAAAATGCCACCTATTCCTCTCCTATCAAAAATTTTAAAGACCTAGTCTGCTCGAAGGAGTTGCGATTCCTTGTTGCTGAGCCTTTGAAGGGCCTTATATACAAACACAGCAGCCTGCATCCCTGGTCTGCAAGGCTGGACCTCTTCTGGTCCAGCATCACAGATAACTTCCTGTACTTCCTTCTCATCACCCCTTTTTGCTCCTAATGGTGGTTTTCTTAGGGACTGGCATTATTGTCATCTTGACTTTAATGAACTCTAACCTGCCTGTGAAATTTCTGACCTTCTGTTCAGTGTTTCCACTTGGGGACAGTCCAATTACCCCATTATCATAGCAGCTGTTAAAAGGATTTAGAACTGTTTATATTTGAAGGAATCAAATGTGTCTACTATTGTGCCATGTTCATTAGATTGAAATAATTGAACTTTGCTGGGGATTGTGTTTTAGATTCATAGCAGTTTGCGTGTATGTGGATTTGCTGTCTTTTAAGAGTAAAAGGGAATTAATTATTTCATACCTTGATGATGTTTAGAATGTCATCAGCAGCTAATACATACAATAACATGGTTTACTTTCCCAATCCGTAGACTAGTGCTTGCCCTTGAAGCCTGCCACCTTTACTCTAGTATCGTATATATCTACCCCAAAACATGTGAAAGTGCCTAGCGGGGCAAGGCAGCAAATAATACTAAGTGCTTTCCCAATATCCAACACTGAAATCACCGTGACAGGACATATAAAAGTAAATATAGACAGAGTCTGCTTTCTAGGATCTTAGGGTAAAGGTGTGTACTTTGCCTTTCGTTTTGTTTTATTAGCATTGGTTTGAAGATTGACACTTCCCTCTTGATTTCAGCCTGTTTAGTAAATATGTTAATCTCTCTGAGACAGCGTTTTGCCACCCCCAAAGGGGAGTAAGAGCTCACGCCTCCTGCCTCACCCTTGTTCTGAGCCTCTTTGAACGCTGTGCTCCCCTGTTGCACTCTGGCTTTCCCTCAGCTTCCTTGTCCACTCAGGAGCCACCTGAGGAAAGGCTTCTGATGGCCAATCCTCACTTGCCTGCAGTCTAGAATCATCCTGATCACTCTGAATTCAGGTTCTGCATTTAGAAACCCACGGTCAAACCATCTTCCTCAGCCAGACCTCATTCACTCATTCAGTGAATAATTATGAGCGCTTACTATGTGTCAGGTGCTCTTCTGGGCACTGGGGACAGATGGGTGATAGAGATGGCATTCACATTCCAAGTAAGGAAATAAACACATAAATATAAGACTGGGTAGTGATAAATGCTGTGCAGAAACATCCTACATTAGGATAATGGGCTTAGAAAGACATAAATGTACCCAGAATTTCTGAGGAAAAAATAAGCAGGAAAGAGGTTCTAGAACAGTCTATCTGATAGAACTTTCTGTGATGATGGAAATGTTCTATATCTGCACTGTCTAATAGTGGCCATTAGTTGTATGTGGCTACTAGGCATTTAAAATCTGGCTAGTACTGCTGAGGAACTAATTAAATTTTTTTTTTATTTTAACTAATTGAAGTAGCCCCATATATGGCTCATGGCTACCATATTGAACAAGTGCAGTTTGCGAGCTGCATTGTGAACCTAGCTGTCTATACTTGTGCAGGGAATGTAAGTAATATGCAGCACTTCCTTCATTTCTTAACATGAAGAAGCAAACGCATTCTCACTGTATTATTTTGGTAGAGTAGATTGATGGCTAGGCTTCAGTATATGAGTACCGTTTTGGAAAGATGCAAGCAACCTAACAAGGGCACTAAAGAAAAGCAATGGATGGTCCAAAAAATATGTTAGAATGGCATCCCCAAACTGAGGACTACAGGCTTGCAGCAACATTAAAGGCTAGGAAGAGAGAAAATGGTTTCATGGCAGGTGTGCCATAGGGCCCTCTGCCTGTTAGATGATCATGGTTCTTATTTCCTAATACGAATTCCAAAACTGGCAGGAAGACAGACGGACCGATAAACAAGGACTAGTGCTATTCAAGCATTTGCTGAAGTTTTGCTGTGCTGAGACCAGAGTATCTGATCAGTGTGAACCTGCCCTAATCAAAGTTTTCTGTTGGAGAGTAGAAGTAATGAGAGAAATGACCTAATGAGGTTCATTATCTGTAAATAAAGGGGTTGGCCACGATCTTCTGTAAGTTCTTCCTCAGCTAGAATTCCTTTGATTCTGTGACTCAGTCATGACCAGCAAAGAATGATTTGGTGAGGTAGAACCATGCGAGGAGGAAACTTGGAGTTTATGTAGCTGCAGAAAGGACCGCTCGACGGGGAATACACTCTGTTACTAGGACCATTACTAAATTTTCTGGAAATGCCAAATGGGGCATGACAAAATGCTAATCATGGAAGTATAAGGTATTAACATGGAAAAGCGTCACACATAAAATGACTGGAATTACACAAATATTGTCTAATGTTTCTATCAACTGCAGATCATCACGACATCACTAAATTCACAAGAGATTTCAATCTGAATTAAATATTTTCTTGTGAATCAATGTATGTTTATTGGGTACTCAATCCATGTAAGTTGGGAAAAATCCTCAAACAGGAACTGAACTTTCAAAGAGACTCACACGTTAGTTCTGCGTCCAAGTGTAAGAGATGGTTATTGTCAGCCATGGTCGGGCTGTAACCAAGAAAGTGATGCCACATTGAAGAAACAGCATCCAAGGGCAAGAAGAAGAGTTTTCTTTAAAAGCATGTGGTGTGTCTAATGAATTTCTGCCGGAAGTGTTGCTTTTCTGGGGACTGCTGTTATGACTGGGTGCTGTCAGCCCTTGGCGCTGGAGCACCACCGCAAGCTGCGTGGGTTAGGCAGCCATAAAGGCACTGGCGAGTACAGTATTCTAAATAAGACTGGAAGGGCTCTCTTGACGATGGAACTAGGCTTTGTAGATAAAAAGAAATAAGCCTACAAATTTGTCATTGTAATGTTTTATCTCCAGAAATACAACTAGCGTTTGATTTAGGGTCCACTGGTCTAACCTTCGGGGGCTGTGAGAAGCTAGAAAAAAGTTTTTTCTTCTTTCTGGCCAGGAGAGAAATGTGGAACCATTTTTTTGCCACCATGAAAGTACAATAATAATCGGGCTCTCCCTCTACTGGAATGAGTAGGAGAAAGTAGCCTCACAATTTCCACAGCATTTTTAAATACTGTTTTTTTCCATCCCATTTAGTGCTTAAATGCTTAACAGATGTCACCCACGCTAATAAGATGACCGTTTCACGCAGTATTGGGGCGTTACTGGGTTTATCTCATCTCTTCCCAGCGCCTCAGAGTGCTGACCAGCAGCCCCTTGTGAGGGTCTTGAATGTTATTGCATTTCTTTCCCAATTAGAAATCAAACATGTCTCCTCATTAGGAAGTGAGTGGGGGGCTCTAATATTGCTGCTTGTCTTTATAATTAAATGTTAAATTATGCCTTCTCAATGTAGGGTTAGTAGTAGTATATCATTAAAAAAAAGTTTTTGTTTGAAAATGTTCAGTGCTGCTGGTTGACCACCAATAACATCTTACATACATTTGATCTCCTTAGACCAAGGGTTCTCCAACTTTAGCAAACATCAGAACCACCTGGAGGACTTGTTAAGCACCTTTGCTGGGCCCCGCTCTCAGAGTCTCTGACTCAGTAAGCCTGAGAATTTATATTTGTAGCAAGTTCCTAGGTCACACTAATGCCACTGGTCTGGGGACCACAGTGGGGGAACTATGAGGAGCTCATTGATATCTGAGTAAACTGAGGAAACAAAGGTTTCTTTCTGAATCTGTTTCTTCCTGCTCCCTTTTCTGATTATGCCAGCAATATCAGGTATGTCTTAAGCTTCTTTCTGGCCCAAATCCACTAATAAACATTTTTTGGGGAGGTGGGGTGGGGGGGAGTTCCCTTGGCTGGGAATCGAACCCGGGCCGTGGCGTCGAGAGCACCGAAGCCTAGTCACTACACTACCAGGGAAAGCCCTATAAACATGTTAATATTATAATTTTGTTGTTTAATACAGACTTTGAATCTGGAAGAATAAAAATGACTGAGGGGATAGTTGATGCATTTTCTCACATCCGACATTGTTTAGAAACTATGGTGAAGTGGTGTTGGAGCCCTGAACCCACCTGCCAGTCAGTCCGATACCATTTAAGACTGACATTTGGCATTTCACAGATTCCCAGTGTTTGTAATGGTTTCCCCATACTCCGCGCAGTGAAGCCCTTTACTGCGAAGCAGGGTGAGGACTCCTGAGTGATTACTGATGAGAAACCCGAGGCACTGGGTGGGAGAGGCTGGTCTGTGGCCCAGTTTGTGGTTGTCCCAGCACCATGTCATCAGGCCCTGGACTTGTTACCCCCACAGCCTTGCCTGCCTGTGCCTTTACCTGAGGCCTCTGCAGGGTAGAGCAGTGATTTAATGACTTGGCATTCTCCCTTCTCAGCCACGTTCAGGTGGAGTTCCGGGGCCGTGTCTTCCCACATCTGTTGGATGTCCGGTGTGATGTCTGCTTGAGAGTTCTTCGTTAATGCACTCAGCGTTCCAGGCAAAGGTCTGGCTTCAAAGACAGGACAGAAACTGTCAGTCCCATTTAAAAACTGTCCCCCTTTAAATGTCTCATCTGGAAAATGGAGGGTACAGTCCCCGTGCTCCCTGCCTCCAAGATGGGTGTGAAAGTTCAATAAGATAATACATGTGAAGGGGACGGAGAGGGACGAGACAGTAGACTGGTGCAGGGGGTGTGATCAGGAGGTGTTGCTGTGCCTTGTGCTTTGATGATTTTCTCTAAAATTGCTAATGGAGCCTTTTTGTAAAGGTTCAGGTTATAATGGTTTGCCCCTGAATATTATCAAAGGATTCTAGCATCTCCCTTTGAATCACGTAAGTAGCAGTAGAGTTACTGTGTTTCCGTGCGGGAGAACCGAGAGGCCGGGCTCGTGTGCTAACCCTCCGACCCGCTCGCCGTGCGGTGCAGCCGCGGACACCGCGGTGACGGGAACTTCCGGGGCTGCTGCCCGGCTGCCCGGCTGCCCGCAACTCCGAGACCCACGCCGCGGGCTTCCTGCCCTTGGTCTCTGATAGTTTTGTTTTAACTCTGAGGAAATCATGTTACCTTTGTTTTTTGTTTACTGAAATAAAGGTACATTCTAAGATGATGTGAAATTATCCGAGTGCTTTGGGGGAAAATGGGAATATTTCATAAACTATATACCCAATTTGAGTTGAGATATACTACTGCGAGGTGAAAACAGTTGAGGATGGCTTCCAGAAAGAATATTTCACCTCCAGCTGTATTTTAGTGTAATGCGTTTTAATGTGATTTTGTTTAATGTGTCTGAATGCCAAGTCTCCGGCCATGGCAGGATGTGCTAGCAGTCTGGATAAAGGCAGGTACAGCGAGCTACCCTGACTGTTTTCAGGGAAGACCACGTTTAAGTGTAACCCGTCCTGTGAGGATCAAGGGTGCCACTCTGCAGCTCCCGTCTTCGTGGGTACCTGCACTGCTCGTGTCCCTTGACGTGTTGGCATTCCAAGTACAGACCTGGCTGGTCCGAGGTGCAGTTCTGCTTCTGCCTGCAGGAGATCACTGCAGCTCCAGGTGTCCCAGCTCACCACACAGCAGGCCTCCGGGCTGCTTTCCTGATTCCTCTGATGAGATGCGCGTGAGCAAGGCTAGGTCGCAGCCTAGCAGAATAGATTTTCCTCTGTTATCTTGGTGCCCTGGTGTGGAGAACACCCCCCACCTGGCAGGACCAGCCCAGTGATAAGCAGTGAAGTGTGTTGTCATTGCACTCCCAATGCTCCCCAACATCTTTTTAGTTTACCCTCTTCCCCATCAGTGACCTCTTCCCGACCTTCCACCCACACTGTACACACTCACTCACTCTGCATCACACCTGACTTGGTTGACTCGTCTCTTGTTGTTGTGCTTCCAGCTGAGGATGTACTAATAACTAGTAGGTGCTCAACCTTTGATGAGTAGAGGGTGTGTCAGCTAACGAGATGCATTTTCACAAGACTTTTCTGGAAACTCTGCCTTCCACAAAGAGCGGGTGGCAATTTTAAGCACGGATCAGGCTAGGTGGGGTGGGAACGGAGGGGTATTTTTGAATAGAGCAATTCTTGGGCTCTTTGCAAATCATCCCGGGAAGGAAGGAAGCTGCCTATTGCAGACCAACAATCCTTCATCGTAAAGCCAGAGGCTAGACGTGTTCCAGAATTCAGAATTCGGGGCGTTAGCATACCAGGATGGAACAATAACGCCCCCGGTGGGATCTGAGACCATGTCTGTTAATTAAACACATTAATATTCACATGAAATGGGGTGAGTATTGTCAGTTCAGGTTAGGATGTGCCACCAGATGAATTTCGGTTGGGTCAGGTTTTCCCAGCAAAGGAATGTTAGGTTATTAAAGCTTTTAGGATTTCAGAATTGCAGATAAGGAATTATGCACTGATCATTATTAACAGTGGTTCACATTTACTGAGCACTTACAGTGTGCCAGGCACTATGCTAAGTGAGCACTTCACACATAGAAGCTCATTTGCTCCTCTCATCAGTGTGCAAGTAGGAATGATTAGATCTTCTACTTCACTGAGTCCTACTAAATCTTGCTTTAAAAAAGACTATTGATAACTGTTAGAACTAATAAATGAAGTGAGTAAAGTTGCAGGATATAAAATCAATATACAAAAAAACCTTCTGAGTGTCTCCCATGTGCCAGGGAGCAAAAACGGCTGTGCACACCCCACCTGAAGCTACTCGTCATGCGAGGGAAGCATAGATGTGGATGCGCCCAGGGCCGTGGGAACAGAGGGGTGCCCGCTCCCGGGGCAGTGGCTGGTCCAGCTCCGTCCTCCAGAGAGAGGAGGAAGCCATCCGGGAGGGGACAGGGGAGGTCACTACCACCACTTGTTACTGCTGAGCCCGCGTGTTCAAGGTCAGCAGCTCCCAAATGCTTTGAGACACCCCTCCCCATGGTCCTTCACTGTAATTTCTTGAATGTAGCCTTCTCTTCTCTTGTGTTTTATAGAACACCCATCTCAGCTTTCTCACAAGACAACATTTATGAAGTGCAGCCTCCCAGAGTAGATAGAAAATCTACAGAGATCTTCCAGGCCCACATCCAGGCCAGCCACGGCATCATGCAGCCCCTTGGGAAAGAGGACAGCTCTGTGTACCGAGAATACATCAGAAACCGCTACCTGTGAAGAGGAAGTGGGTCTCTGTGGAGGCCGCGAGGGGACCTGCAAAGCCAGGTCGCGTATGTTGTCATCTGTTTTGTCTCATCTTAAAAAGGCAATTTGCTGACAGACCTTTATTTACATCTGAAGGTTTTTCCTCTTTTTGGTAACTGGGTAATAAAGAAATGACTGAATATTTTGCTGTCATTGCCTTTGCTTTGTTAGAAATACTTTGTTTAGAAATGTGGTCAATATAGGCTCACACCATGACATTAAGGAATTAACAGCTGTTTATTGAGCTCCTGCTGAGTACCAGGCACTGAGTAGGGTGTGGGAATATCACAGTAAGCAAAATAGGCCCAAAACTCCTCTCCTATGCAAAAGGAAATCAGAGTATTTTTTCTTTGTAGTTAGCATTTTTTTTTTTATTCTGATGGTGTTTATATTAACTTTGTGTTGTGAAAAAAAATTTACTACTTTGAAAGCCGTTGTCCTTAGGAACTAAACACTGAAGTATTGATGGAGGAAGGGACAAGATGTCAACAAAGTGCTTTGTAATGGTTCAGGAAAAAAGAACGAAATATTCTTAATTGGGAAATCGGAGAAACAGTAAAAAGGAGTTCTTGGAACTACTCTTATCATTTTTCTATAAATATAAAATTATATCAAAATAAAACATTAAAAACTTGTTACTCTGCATAACTTTTGTGGTGTGCAGTTGTGTTACATGAGTTGACACTGGCTGTCTAGTCAGGGCTGACTCCTCGTGTGTCCATATGGTTCATTTTCCATGTAGTCCAATGTAACACGGACAGCTTTCTGCATTTTCTAACAGCTTAATACAAATGATTGGATCTCAGCATCTCTGTGCTTTTTTTAAAAAAAAACAAGTTGTCTCAGTTCCCTCTCCTCAGTAATAACATAAAGGAGAAAAGCAAAGCCATCTAATAGGAGACGGAAAACTGAGCAGCCTCGGTGACCTTGAGGATACGCCAACCTCGACATTCTAGGATTCTCTGGAAGGTTTTACATTGTAGAGAAAAGACCTAATTAACAGACATTTTTTTATATGATGCCATCATAAAACCAGGACTAAAGGATGACAAACTAATAGGCAAGAGGAATTTGGTGTTGTCTTGGTCAGAATAAAATGGCTTAGAATAGCCAGAGAAGGTGAACATGACCTCCTGACCCAACCATTAGGCCATCTTTTCTTGAAATCATGTGTAAAGACACTTTTTTTCCTGGTTCTCCTCCCCCCCTCCCCCACCCCACCGTGGAGTGTTTTGTTTTGTTGAGATAAATGTCACTTCTCAGAATCACTCCTGTCTTAACAAACAGTAGAGCTAACTAATGAATCTTATGGTTAATTGAATCCTTTGTTGAAGGAAGAAGTATCTATTCTACTTCCTTATGAAGACTTAATTTGCTCTGTTTGGAAGAGGTGATGGATTATTTTGGAAACTACTGTGTTCTCATATGCTGCTAGCGTGAGCAGCTTCCTTCAATAGACACCTGAGTCCCCTTTTCATTTTCCGAAGCGGGAGGGCTACTTACTAATAAAGCACAGTGAGCTATCCCTTATTGCTGGCTGCCCACACACAGATTTCTGTGGGTTCATTTCTTGGGTGCATTCATCTGAGTGGCCTCCAATGTAATTGCCATCCAACTGGTAAATGAGAACTGCAGTCTGAAGTTGATCTTCAGTAGTTGAAGAAGACATTTTCATAAAGAAAATCATACAACTAAGCCCTTTGCATTAGTTTATAGTGAAAGAGAAGGATGGTGAAATAGGATTTGCTAAACGAGGCAGCAGCCAGGCTGCTGGTCAGAAAGCAAGAGAGGCACGGCAGGGATGATGAAAGGAGAGTCACAAACACTGTGGCCTCAAGCAAAGTGCCTTCATCTGCATTTTCTTTGCTGCTGAAAAGCAAATTACTCCTGCACTCCCTTAACACCATTATTTTTTCCTTTTAAGCTGGAGATTGTAATTTAAATACAAAGTTCTCTCCTTTAGTTCCTCTCTCTATCCCCCAATCATTGTACTTTAGAGGTGGTTGGGCTGGTGATAAATTTTACCATCTGGTCCCAAAGTGGCAGAGTAGCTAAGACAGGTGCATCCCAAAGATCCTGTGCTCAGGGAACTGTGTGTCATGATGTCATCTCTGGGTACAACAGCTGGATGGGGCTCGGGGCGATTTCCTGTGGGAAGGGAGTGCATGTTTATGTTCAGGTGTAGGGATCTCTGACTATGTTAGAAGAAGACATTTCTGGAAGTGTTTGGGGGGCGAGGAAGGTTTGTGTGTGTGCCGGGCAGCTAGGGTTTGAGCGTGTGTCTGCTGTTTTGTGCAGTCTTCCAAGGAGGAGTGCCCCTCCCCAACCCCATCCTCTGACCCACCCAGAGTCATTGGGGCAGGGCAGGACAGTGAGATGAAATTGCTCTCTGCTCCTCCTTTCCTTGAATGTTTTGAGCATCCGCAGTGTTCTGGGAGCCATGTAGCTACTGGAGTTTAATGAGTCAAGGGTGAGGAAGACTGTAACTTGCCCTGAGTACCCTGCAGCATAGAGGGAAAGACAGATGTGTAAACAGTCTTACGCAAAATGATTTCTCAGAATCAGTCAGCACAAAGTCCCTGGGGTTCTGAGGAGGGTGTAACTCAGTTTCTAGAGTAATGAGGGAAATTCTTACTGAACTTGGTTGTCAGAGAATGATTAGAAAGTTGAAAAGGATAGGAGAGAGGGCATTCAAAGGGACAATGGAAACGAGGTGTGCAGCCTATCTGGGGGGCCTGAGAGTCACTAGTCAGTGATGGACATGGGAGTGGTGGTGGGAAGAGGGGAAGATAGATGAGAAGGGAAAGGTGAGAAATAAAATTGGAAAGATAGGTCAGGTGAGACGGGGAAGGGCCTGATAGGTTAATGCAGTGGCTCTCCAAATTCGGCTCTCCGAATCCCATTACAATCTTAAAAAGTATTGAAGACTCCAAAGAGCTCTTGTTTACATGGGTCTGATCCCTCAGTACTTGTCACATTTAGAAACTTAAAGTGGTAACTTTAAAATATGTATTACAAATAACAATAATAAATTCATCCCAGGTTAATATAAACAGCATATTTTTATCGAAAATAACTTATCCAAAACAAAAAAATTATGATAATCCCATCAGATGTCAAATAGCATCTTTTTTGTGAGAAAAGTAACTTTTCCAAAACAAACCAAAAAAATTTTTAATGAAGATTGGCATTCTTTTATATTTTTAAATCTTTGAAATGTCTGGCTTCATGGAAGACAGCTGGATTCTTAATCTTCTGCATTCCATCTGTTTTAATGTGTTGCTTTGGTTAAAACATATGAAGAAAAACCATCTTCACACAGATAAGAAGTTGGAAAAAGAGGGAGTGTTTTCATCATCTTTTTAGACAATTATGGATGTTCTTTCTTACTACACCAACGCTCAGTAAGTGGTAGTTCCCTAAAGGTCATTTGTGCTGTGGAATCTGAAACAATCAGTGAACTTTTCAGTTTGTGACATTGAAGTTCTTTGGTCCTTGTTTGTAGAATGGATTTGTTACCCAGACTTGATTTGGTAGCACCTTGCATTGGTCATTTTGAAAATACTGGTTCACGGAGTTGGGCCACTCTTCCAAATGTTGGCAAGTGTGTTTATAGCCAACTTTAAGCATTGGAAAGCTGCCAAGCTCCTAATTGTGGAAACAAGTTTCCCAAAATTCTATTACTTGCTTGAGAGCTCAAGTTTTATCATTGGCAACAAAATACTGCTAGTTTTCCACATAATGACAGGTAGGCTCATTTTATTCATTTTCAAGAAAAAGTAGCCAAATGAGTAAGCCTGATAACTATAGTCTGTCTGGCAGTCCTTTCAGACTCCAGGTGAAAAGTGGTCTTCCTTAGAGTGGCTAGTTCAGCTCACAGCTCAGACAACTGTGGTCTTCCCCAAGGTAGCCGCTGTCCGTGGCTATGCAGCTGAAATGCTGTAGCTGCACTGACCATATTGTCACACAGAAATTTCAAAAGACTGTACTCACAGGTGGGGATTTAGTAAAATTAATCGTTTTTACTGCTGTATCAAAGACATTCTTAAGCGAAGCTGTTGCAGAGAGTGTGAGGTGGTGAAGCACACTGTGCTACCAGTACAGCTGCCTTGAATGGTGTCCAGGCTCCAGTAGTTTTACCCCAGTTTCTTTTGCACTATCAATGTCAATGTCGACACAGCGAGAAAGGCAAACAATACCCCAGTGCCATTAAGAAAGTAGTTTGACCTGGCTAGCTCCCTGAACGAGCCTGGAGAACTCCCACGGGCCCATGAGCCACATTGAGAACTGCTCTGCTGAGAGATGACAGGCTTTGCATGTTAAGCTGTGGACAGGTGAGGCCATGAAGGGTCTTGAAGAGAGTGCCCCAGTGCAACATACTTTCCTCTGGGTGCTCACAGCACCCTGGCTTCTTACAGCTCTTCCCACACTGTTCTGTAGAGTATGAGGTGTCTGTCTTCCCAGGAAGACTGAGCTTTGTAAGAGCACAGCCAGGCCACATTCATTTGCATCTCCCAAGCCCAGAGCCCCTCTAGCTGGCACTTGGTAAATGCTCTGAGAGTGACCCTGGCAGCATTGTGGCACTGTGGAGGTTCAGGACCAGCAGCAGACTTGAACTATCCCCTTGCCTTTGAGTGTCTAACACATTTAGAAAAACGTACCTCATTTCTGTTGTAAAGCCCCCTGGCGGAGGTTGGGCTGCACCTCTCTAAAACCCCTCACTCCCCACCCTGCGGCATGGCTCTACTACCAGCAGGGTGTTCTGAGTGCAGACGTCATGCCTTGTCCTTCTGGAGAAAAAAGAAGAGTTGTGTGAATATACATTTTGCTTTTATTTATCACACCCAAAAGGATCAGCTAGTCCAGAACCTTAATTTTGTTGGATTTGGTCATTGTAACATACTAAAAATTGTATTGACAATGTTGAAATGTTGAACTATGTTCCTTTTCATCCATATTTATTTACCTTTGGTTGCTTTATAGCAGGGGACAGTAGACTAGAGATTATATTATTGTGCATCTTTTTCCTGTTCACTTAATTATGGGGAATTATAGTGTAACTTTGAACTTCCAGATGAGCTAGCTGGAGAGGTCTATTTTTTTCTAAGAGATATGGAAACATTTTAAGTTTGGCTTTGTCTCAACAAAATCTAATGCCTCTGAAAAATCAATTTGAGAAAAGATAGCACGTGTCGGCAAAGCACATGTGATAAAAGCCTTTATGAATCTGCCCTCCCTGGTTATGAAGTCATCCTTAATTCAGTTCAATAAAACATTTAATTTTGTCTGTATCTTCAGAGAGAAATTCACAGGTCAGCTTGTTCACAAAAAACATTTAGTAAATGGAAATATATGACCTTTTTAATCATAGTTTCAGGCCAATTAAGCTTATATAAAAAATCCATTTTATGTTTTTCTCATGAAATCTTTGGGATAATAAAATTAAATGTCTCTATAAAGCTTCTGAGAGTCTTCTACATTTGAAAAAATTGTCTGTTTAGGAAACTCAGTTTACTACCTGCATTAAGGACTCCTATTTTGCATACTTACTAGGTGAGTTTATTATTTTTTTTTAAACAAAATCAACTTGCTAGGGGTTGACACAGCAAAGGGGCTCCTCTGGATCCAGGTCAGAACTGGCTGCAAATGGAACTGTCCCACACCCACATTTACCCAAGAGACTTAATGTACCCCTGGGGGCTAGGACCAATCTAGGGCTATATGAAACTATTCTTTTTTAAGTAGTGGCACTAATGTCCACCTTTTGCCCTGGGGTGTGGTATTTTAAGGTGCATGATCTTGGCCCATGAGGAGGGAGCCCTTTAAAAGGTTTCCACTTGGCCATCTCCACTAGAACTTTTTAACCCATAGTCCAAGGAGCCAATGTGGTTGTTATTCCAACTGCCAAGTATAACAGTTTCAATTATACACTCAGGGTCTTGGAAAATGACCACCACAGACCCAGTGGGTCCACAGTGAGCTGGACTACAGCCTGGTCTCCATTTGTTACCTGGCCCCGGTGAGCCCTCCCTCTGACAAGGGGGCCAGGATGACACTTTGCATCTCCAGGTATCTGTGTCAACTCAGGTATGTGTCTACAGTGATTGAAATGTCTGGATGGCTTCCTTTCCCCAGTGTCCCGTCACTCAGGTAAGTGGCCCTCGGTCACTTTGGGGAAAGACAGGAGGAACTGCCATGGGATATGCTTGCCATGTATCACAGCGTCCTTGTATGCACAGATGCAGCCTCTTCGTCAGTCAGTGGGTAATAGATCTGAAAATTGCTCAGGTCTGGGAACTGAGCAAGGGGCTGGCTTTGTATTGGGGTGTCCTCAGCCTCCTGCTCCTTCCTTCTTTCTCGGTTGTTAAGCAGCACTCTCCTTGGTTTCCCAGCTATGCTTTTCCCCAGGGACATCATCCTTGCTCATCTTCACCTTGCGGGGCAAGCCCCTTAGCTGTTCGGCCCATTTACTGGTCATTACAGCAAGTGGGACCACCTGACTCTGGCCAGTAAGAGCTGCCACCTGACCTCTGTGGTTCCAGGACCCCACTCTCCCCATAGTTGTCATTTCATTTTCCTTTTTAAAAAATCATTCTGTTAAGATTGCGGATAAGCTGGTCTGTGAGAAAGCAGCGTGCTCAGGAGGCCAAGCAGAACGGTGGGCGCAGCCTCGCGGGTTGGGGATCGCAGGGCAAACAACACGAAGAGGGAACCCTGCAGGACGGTGGAGCCCTGGTGCCTGCATGTGGCCGCCGGGAGCCCCAGGACATGGGACAAACTTGGAGCCCTGAAGACCTCCTGGGCCGGAGAAGTGAGCCACAGATCTTAGCCCTTCAGGGATGGGTGCGCCTGAGGGCTCGCTGAGCCAAACCCGCCTGGGTACCCTTTCCCCAGCACTTGTCCCACAAGCATATCTTCTGGGCATTGACTCTTCCCACCCGCCATCGCACAACCACCAGCCATCTATGTCACTCTTCCTGTCTTAAGACGTCCCCTGCTCCTCTAGCTGAGGCCCAGGAAGACAGGGAGAAGGTGGCTACCTACCTAACATGAATGCATCCAACCACTCCTTGGCCTAAGCACACCTCCAGCTAATTTATTCAACAACTCTATTTATTTATTTATTTATGCATGCATGCATGCATGCCTGGGCTATACGCTAGACTGGGTGCATGGAAGCCCAGCGGGACGGTAGGATTAGGGTCCAGTTCTCCCCAAGTGTGGCTGCCGGTTACCAGAAGGAGAAGGCAGCTCTTGCCATGTGGCAGAGTTGGACCACGGTAAGGTTAGACCCGAACCCCTGCCACGTGCGAGGCTGTTGGTGAGACTGAGACGACACCGGCCAACACAGCGGAGTCCCTTCCCTCAGGCGTGGACCACGTGGCGGGGAAGGCGGGCGAGGCAGGGGCTGCACCACGGCCCGTGGCGGTGCAGGGCTCTGCGGGGCGCGCCGGCGAGCGCAGACAGAGCTCCGTGCGGGCGCGTTCCCCGGCCTCCGCGCGGGTGCCGGCGGGCTGTCCCCGGGGTGTAACGCACGGAACGACGGCCGTGAGGAGGAGGAGGGCTGGCCGGGCCGTGTCGTTCGCGACGGGGAAGAGGAGAGAGGGGGGTCGCGGCCTAGTGGCCCCCCCGAGAGGCCTCCGCACACCGGGCCGTAGGGGCACCCGGCCCCAGCGCCCCTGAGGGGTGTCCAGGCAGCAGGCTGGTGCATCGCTGAAGGCGCCGATGGCATCCGGCGGGCATGCGGCAGGGCGTGTGCGCGGGGACTGCTGGCGGGTCCCCGGCCCGCGGCACCCCCGTCCCCACGCCCTCCGGGATTAGAAAGAGCGCTGCGCCCGCAGACAGCCGCGCACTGCTGCACGGGGCCTCCGCCACCGCCGCGCTCCGGCCTCGGTCACGGTCACGGTCACGGTCACGGCCGGCCGCTCTCGGCCCTGCGCTGAGAAGGTCGAAGCTCGTCCCCTGGAAGGATTCGGGCAGCCCTTCCCTCTCGCCGTAAACGACAAAGCAATTTCTCTACACATTTTTGGGGAAAAAACTGTTTTCATGATGGAAGTTTGACTCTAGTCCCACTTTCTGAAGAAAGGGCAGCGGGTATTAACAGGTCCTGGGGCGCTGCAGGCACCGGGGCATCGCACACGTGGCGGAGGCGGGAGCCGTGCCGGTGTGGCCGAGGCCCTGGCCTTCCTCCTGGTGGCTGACGTTTCTGCACTTACTGTCCCCGTGCGCCCTTTCTCCGTGACCTCACAGGTTGGAGTGCTTTGAAGACGCCACTCTTTGGGGACCCAGACACTGAATTTGAAAAATCAGCCCTCACTCTGCACTAGCACTAGGCCCAGCCAAGTGCCCCCCAACACGGGCTTCCCCATCAGCTCACAAGGACGTCTGGTCTGAAGTGAGGGCTACCAGGGCGCGGCCAGCTGGAGAGCAGAAGCATCTCTATGAGGCTGCAAGGCAATTTAGAGCCATAAAGGACCTTAGGAAATAGGATTTCTCTTAAAGGACTTATTCTGTGTCCCCCACCCTCAGGTCCAAGTGTGTGTGCGTTCAGGCTCAGCAACAGCAGGCTCCTGCTGGGTCGGGCCCTGAGCGGGCTGTCCCCACAGACACAGGGCGGACACGGTCACGCACAGGTCCGGCGGCCAGGGCTCTGCCCGTGTTCTCTCCCTAGGTCTCATGAGCAGTCTATGTTGTTTTCCTTGTGATGGAAGAAGATTTGGGGACAGTAATCTTTCTCCTGATAATTCACTCTTACTCCTCGCCCCCGAAACAGCCAGGCCATTTAGGGACAACAGCCATCGCAAGGCACCAAGGGCAGCGTTTCCGTGTCGGTGTCCATGAGCCCGTGATGTCGGAGAGAGGACAGGTCTACTGGAATTGTCAGACTGTTTAAGGATTAAAAAAAAAAAAAAGGAGGAATTCTCTCCCCCTTCTTCTTGCCCCGCACACACTAGGAAAGGATGATGGGGAAACAAGCAGACATTTTAGAGGGTCCTGGACAGATGGGCTGTGGTCACTCCAAAGTCTCCCATCCCACATGCTCGCCTTACAGTGTGATTAGCGGTCTTCCCAGAGGGAGGTGGGGTCTCTGTCCCCTCCCCTTGAGTCTGGGCAGGCTGGGGACCATGGTAGCAGCAGCATTGTGTGGGGTCTGAGGGTAGTGAAGGCCCTGCAGCTCTGCTCACTGGTGGAGTCCTGAGCAGCCATGCTGTGAGACAACTAGGTCGCACGGAGGGGTCCCAGGAAGGTGTTCTGGCCAGCAGCCCCCACTGAGGTCCCCGCCGACAGCCGCCATCCATAGCCCACAGGCGGGGGAAGAAGCCTCCAGAGGATTCCAGCTCCCAGCTGTTACGTTGAGCCTGTCTGAGGCTTCAGACCTCTGAACAGGGTTGGGGAAACTGTCCCCATGTGCTCTGTGAATTTCTGGCCATAGATTCCATGAGAATAAAAATAACAGTTGTTTGAAGGCACTAAATTTGGGGTACTTTGTCATACAGAAATATAATAACCAGAACCGTACCCAGCCCTCTCTTGCCGGGGCTAGGGAGAGTACAAGTGGGCTTCTCTGGCCTTGTTTGTCAGAATACCGAGGGCCTCGTGGTGGGCTCTGCCCGTCGAGAGCCCACAGTTAGTACTGGCCAGGGGGAGTGTGGGTGGAGTTGTCTTGGCCACCAAATAGAATAGGGACAGAACTGCTGAGTCCTCCGAGCGTGTGGCTTCAGTCAGCCCTCACCTCCTTTGCTGCATTAAGCTGCCAGGATCCGGGAGACAAGGCCGCTGCTCCCCACTCAAGGTCTCGGGGACAGCCGCCCCGGAGGCCCAGGCCAGCGAGAGGATGGCCGTGCGATCTGCCTGGGCCGATGGGCCCTTGAACTTCCCTAGTGAGAATCCCGAGCTCCGTTCCAGCAACGCCCAGGTCAGGGGAGGCTGAGAAGTCACGAACTGCCACTGGGTGTGGCCAGCATGCAGGAGGGGGTCTCAGTGGTGACCTGTGCCAACCTCTGCAGGTCACAGAGTGGGTCATGGGGGTTCTGGTAGATTGAGAACCACGTAGGACCCTCCACAGCCCATGTCCCCCGGTAACGTGAGGGGCAGGGACACAATCCTGGAGAATGCAAAGGGACAGGGACACTGAATCAGAACGTGCCACACCCTAATGTATACGTGGGCATGTGGATTATTTTGGGCTAAATGCAAATGAGCTTTAGCAGGTGCAGGAAAGAGCTCCCCAACCTCTCCTTTTCTACTTAAAAGCAGGAAGAGGAAATGTTCTTATCCCTGGAAATGGGGAGTTGACACAGAGATGAATCTGTTCAGACAAATCTATAAAAATAACCTTTTTCTTCCATTAATTGTTCCCATATACTTCCTGATCACTTTCCCACAATTTGCTTCCCTAACTCAAACCCCTTTTTCTTTTCTTTTATTGTCTCCACGATTTATCCATCTTTGTTAAAATGGTGTAGAAGCTCTCAGGGCTATCTAGGTCTTCATTTCTTGTACACAAAGGCCTCCGTGTACATGTAAAAATATCAACAGCAAATAAAACTTAGATGCTTTCTCCCGTTGACCTGTCTTCTGTCAGTTTAATTCTCAGGTCCAGTCACAGAACCTAAGAGGGTAGAGAAAAAGTCTTTCTTTCTCAACAAAACAAAAGTGATGGGAAGTACGTCTCCATTACCTTTGAGGGGTAGAAGGACCAAATATAGAAGTGGAGTTACAGAGAGTGACAGATGTCTACTTCATACACACCTGAGCTTGTGGTCTGAGCTTTGTTCTCACTGCAGCAAACTGGCTTCCCACAACCACCCACAGAACCTGATAAGACGAAGCTGCCCATTCCTTAATGCAGTAGGACAGAACACCAACTCCATCTCGGCACTGTCTCAGAGCAGGGACAGCCAGAACTGATTGAGAATTAGAAGTTTGGTTTACAACATGGGACCTGATTAGGTTTGAGTAAAAATCATGGTATGGCAGTCCAGGGTTGGCGGAAACAGCAAGCTGGGGATCTGGGAGGGAGGGACTCAGCATCGTGTCTGGTGAGGCTCTCCATCGAAGAGCTGATGAGCCTTACAGGAAGTTCCTGTAACGAACAATCAAACTTTTCATCTGGGCAGGAGCATCCTAGGCATGTAAAGTCCTGCTAATGAACACGTGCTAAAGATTTGCTAATGAAGATAACAAAATCATGTTAACTAGACAATAAAGGTGGTTTCAGTTCTAAATACTGGCTGAGTGTGGGAGGGGACCTGTTCTGCTCTCACCACTATATCCCCATTTTGCAATTAGGAAACTTTGGGTTCAGAGAGGCTAAGTAACTTACTCAAAGTCACAAAGCTAGTATGACTAAATCGTGTGGTGGTTAAGAGCGTAGGCTCTGAAATCAAACTGTTTGGAGCCACATGCGAGTTCAGAAAGTTATTTAATTTCTCAGTTTATCATCTGTAGAATGAAGTACTACAGGTAGCTAGCATATAGAGTTGCGGTGAGGATTAAATGCAGTAATGCCTGGCAAGCTCTGAGCACAGTCCCTGGCACTATGTTCAATGAACAGTAGCTAATAGTTGCACAATAGTAAAAGTGGTAGTAATAATAACAAGTGTAGATCAGAGTTCAAACTAGTTCTGTTAGACTCCAGAGCAGAATCAGCTCTCATTTGCCCAGTGCAGAGTTGAAAGGCAGAGCCACTTGTCCCAAAATTATTAAGAGTCTCCAGGCAGCAACAGTAGCCCATTAAACCAAGCACGGGGCCCTTCTAAGTGCCAGGCCCTGTGTGCCTGCACAGGTGGCACAGCCATGAAGCTGGCTCTGTTCAGAGCTCCTTTGAGAACAGTCTGTTACGCTTTTAACTAACACGGCCTTATACCAACTAGTTTCTCCTGTGTCACAGCTGCCGCCTGAGAATTTGGAATCCCAGTGCAAGGCTGCCTTCTTGCAAAATATATGCATATGACCATTTTCCCAACACAGCTGCTGCAAGACCTGACATGCCTGTGCCACCACGTTCAGTGGCACCAAGTAGCCAGTGCCCACAGCCTTTTGGAAGGCCTCTTCAGGGGAAAGGAAAGGAAAGAAACACTGGGGATGCCCTCAGCACCTACTCTAAGCCCCCAAGGCACAGCAGGCTTGCGAGACTTCAAGTCTGATTCTCTAAGTCTTTCATTTGAAAATCATACTACGCCTGCCTCTGGTCAGAGGAATTGTGGGTGAGTCAGTTTTGAGATAGACTTCGAGATGCTTTTCTAGTTCTGTTTGGCACAAAGCTGAGGGGAATATTTTATTTGGTCTGAGCCATTAACAAGAGAAAACAAAGCAAAACAACAAGAGTAGAAGGTTACACAAAAAGTTGGGGTTTGATTCTGACATCAAACTGCTCCCTGGGCATTCAAAATTTTGTGCAATGACTTGTCAACTCTGGCTTCACTGGAAAAAAAAATTTCAAATGTTGTCTTACAGCCCCCGGTCAAACGAGATAAGACTCCTTTAGGAAAAACTGTTACTGTATAGTTAAAATGTCATTGCCTTTTCTGATTCCTGTAATCAAAGTTTGTAGCCTCATTCTGAGGAAAAGAATGAGTTTTAATGTTTTTAATGGAAGATGCAGTGTGCGAATCAATGAATATGGAGGACATGACCTTAGCACGTGATGACAGCTGCTGGCTTTCCCTGAGGGCCCGAGCCGCCAGTCGCTTTTCCCCAGGGAGCACCCCTCTGTTTTCTAGATCCAAGGGAGTATTTCCAGGAAGGGTGACCCAGCGCCTGGCCTCCCAGCAGGGGAGGTGGGGAAATGTAAGGTATAAAATGACAGCTGGTAGTTGTGGTGGAAGAATGGCAGGAGGGGGTGAGGAAACGGGGCAGGGCAGGGCTCTTGTGGAGCGTGGCCTAGTATTCATCATCCCAGGAGCCACAACTTGTCAGCCAGGTCACTTAGTTCTGGACATGATAGTGGACTCGCTCCTGGGTGGCAACAGGAACTGCAAGTGCCGTGAAATTCTACCACACGTGCAAGTGGGGTCTGAAAACTTCACTTGTCCAAATGCTGTTCAGCCTGTATTGTCACATAAAGCATAGAAATAGACTGACACGTACGTATGACTGACTGTATGAGAAATTCAAAGTCCCAGAGGATTGAGAGAATCCCCTCCCAAGGCCCCTATGCCCAACCCAGGCCCCCCTAACGGTCCCCTTCCCCAGGAGAAGGACTTGCTTCTCCCCTTTGAGAACAGGGCTCATGAAGGGTGGGAGCATCACAGTGAAGCCAGATTCATGTCTTCTCCAAGTTGGCCCCGCTGTTGGGTGCATTACTGGCGGGGGGGGGGGGGGGCACTGTATGTGGGGAGAGGAACTGAGCGGAGTTCGCTTCCTGTCGTCCCCTCCATTCCTCTCCCAGGGCCCTCTTGATGCCTTGGAGTCTTTCTGGTGGTAGCACTCTGTTTTCGTGGTTGGAAAACAGCATTCCTCCAGCCAGCCCCTGGACTCACATTTGTTTTGCTCATTTATTCGTTAATTCATTTGTTTTCCAAATGAGAGCCGATCCTGTGCCAAGCAGGTAGGTGTAGGAGCTGGAGATATTATAAAGGCACAAACACTTTTGGAGACACAATAGTTTGTGTCTAGAATTTCAGGTTCCACCTTATGGCGGGCTGACCGGACCTACATTTTTAAATGGGACAGAAAACAACAGCACTGCCCCATTTCGGACGACAGCGTATGGCCACCTAGTCTCACTGGGCTAAATTCAAAGTGTCAGGAGGCTGACCAGACGTACCATGTGTCACGGGCCAGTACCATTGTTTTCTGTCCCATTTAAAATATTATGTCTGGTCAGCCTACCTTGTAGAATTGTTTTTGCTTACAGTGAAGACCTAGACACATACTTATTCCAAACTGAGTTTCACTAACAGTGACAGAGAAAAAAGATGGACATGAATATAAAAATCGGAGTGGAAACAAGCTTGCTTCTCCTTTACCCCAAGCCCTCAGTGTATCCTGGGAGGGGAAACTGAGACCTCGAAACACTGTGTGACTTTCAGATCACACAACTCCGGGGTGTTTGAGAGGCGCGTTCGGACCCCTCACGCATTGCTCTGTGTTCTATACACCACCAGACTATAAACAAGAAGGTGGGATTATTTTTGTCTTTTTCTCTCCCTACCTCAGCACCTGGCCCATACCTGGTATATAATGTGTCCTCAAGGTTATGAGTGCCAAATGAGTGCATGACCGGTGGTTGTTCTAGAAGAAGTGCAGCTGGGGAAACAGGCGCCCGAGTCTGCCCGGCGGGGCCCGCGCCCCCGCTTCCCAGCCCGGGCGTGCGGCAGGCAGCAGGCCTCGAGCGGCCGCCGATCCGGATGCTTTCTCTGGCTGCTTTTCCAGACACTGAAAAGATCTTACCTCCTGGAAAGTTCTAGCTGAGCAGTTCACTCTTCACTACCAGGAAAATTTCTCATGAAAGAAAATGGCTTTAGTTTCTGAGATTGGCTGGATTTATGACCATTTATGGTGGAGAGTCTGTGCTGTGATTTCAGTGCTCCCTTCAGGGTTTTCTTTGCCAGAAGTGGGCTCGCCTCTCAGCAGCGGGACGTCTCCCTCTTTCCTGTAACGCCTGTCCCTATAACCTCACAAAGTTCTGTCTCAACTACGGACCCGAGCTGTGCGCCTTTGGTGGGACCCAGGTGCTTTCTTTTTCTCTCTCCCTCTCTGGTAGTTTGTTTTGTTTGTTTGTTTGTTTTTTGCTGCCATTAAGCACAGTTTAGTGATTTGGGGTTTTTTTATTTTTTATTTATCCAGTAGCAGTCAGTACTGGGAGGAAGACGAGCTCAATCCAAGATTCATGCAAATCCTCTCACTGAAAGCAGAGAGGGTGGCACCCCAGAGAGGGTGGCACCCCACTTTTGACTGCTGACACGCACTGTTGCACCTGAGCTGGTCCGGTGGGTCATTCACCTGGCCACGCCACTGTCTTCCTTGGCACAATGAAAAGCATCTGCTCTCCTGATCCTGGAAGCTGGGTGGGCGTGTTAGAACCACCTGGGGAGCTCTGATTAAAATAGCACTACCCGGCCCAGTCTATGATTTAATTGGTCAGGGGCTGGGCCTGGGCACCAGCATTTCTGAATTCCCTGGCCTGGGATTTAGGGAGCTAGATCAAAAGTGAGACTGAGTGAGGTGTTGCCTCTTGTTGCCTGTAGTATCAAGGCTTCTACAAAGGTTGTGAGTAGGACAGAAGCTTCTGTAGGTGACTTCTAACCTGGGGTGTCTCTGACTCAGTGAATAATGCTGGTCTGAGCCCAGGAAATTTAGTGGAGAAATAAAAAGGCTTGATTCATACAACTACTAACAGGCTCTTAGCCAATTGCTTCTTAAAAAGAAGCTAGAATCCAGTAGTTTTAATAAATGTCCTTGTCTCTGTGGGAGATTAAAACAACAACAACAAAACAAAAAGCCCATTGTATGTTGAGACATTGGCAGTAATAAATGATAGTTAAGTACAGGAAGTAAAATAGGAATTAGGCCCTGACCTCGGGCTTTCCTTTCTTACTTGGCAATGTGACTTTCTAAAAACTGTTCCATGTCTTTGTCAGACAGCCTCACATCTGGCCCCTCAACTTGCTCTGTAGGTCAGTGAGTGAGAGCCAGGAGACACGGCAGGCTAGGCTGTACCCGCTTCCACCAGGAAAGAGGGGCCCGCCTGGGCTCTGAGCTTTAGAGGGCCCAGCTGCGGCCCAAACCCCACCATACTCCTCCCCAGAGACCAGGAATCCACAGGGTCAAGAAGATGTGCTCTTCCGCGCCGGGCCCCAGTTATCCAGGACCCAGTGTTTCCTTCCTATTGTAGAATGAGTGTGTGTGCCCTCCAAATTAATAATGTGAAACCCTAATCCCCAGTGTGATAGCATTAGAAGGTGAGGGTCTTTGGGAGGTCATTGGTCATGATGTGGAGCTCTCATGATGAGATTAGTGCTCTCATGAGAAGAGACATGAAGAATAAGATACCTGTCTCCATCGTTGAGGATACAAGAAAGGCAGCTTCTAAACCAGGAAGAGGGCCCTCATCAGACATTGAAAGCACCTTGATCGTGGACTTCCCAGACTCCAGAAGTATGAGAAATAAATGTCTGTTGTTTAGGCCACCCAGTCTATGGTATTCATTATAGTTGCCCAAGCACACTAAGACACTGCCCCAGTGTACCTGAGTGGGCCTCTTCCCCAGGCCATCCCCCCACAGTTGACAGCTGTGCTGGCACTTGTGTCCCTGGGCCTGACAGCTGGTCGAGGACATGTTTTTGCAGGAGTGTAGCCATGTAGGCTGGGGTGTCCACATGTCTGGGAGATGGAGCCAAGGGTAGGACAACAAGGATGTAGAGGCCACAGGCCAGCCCTCGCTGTCCCACCACATTCAGGCATTGCACTGAGATCCTAAATTTAACCTGGTCCTTCCAAATCACATTATGAAGATATATTTGTCAAAACAGAAAAATAAAAGACACTTTACTTGGAGTTTATTAGCTTGATTTATAGCTTCTAGAGACTTAGACTCATGGGGTATGGACCTTCCTTGTACTGCTGTGTGGAAGTGCAATGCAGAGGTATCCACAGTGCTACGTGCACAAAACACACCACCCTGCTGCCTTCACATGTCAAGAGCCTTTCTGCATTCCTATTGCCTGTCATGAAGAACGTGTGTATGGAGATCATTTCTATTTGTCAAGTGTTCCTGTTCATCCATCTCAGATTTTTCACTGCTTGACTTGGAAATGCCTTGTGCTCTTACAGTCGCATGAAAGTCACTTTACGAGCAGTGTGCCACAGAGAAAACCCCTAGGGCAGTCTTAGGAACCGGCAGGGGAATACTAACAAGTAAGTAACTGCTTCTTCAGTGGAGAAACAATTCTGAAAGCACCTGCTTCCCCGCGCGCAGCCAGTCACTCTTCGTCTGAGTCCTGGTAGGCACGCATTTCATAATATTTGCAGAAACTTGCTTTGTCGCTGCCTTCCCCACTAGGCTCAGAGCTCCTCATAAGCAGGTACTGCACCTTCTTCCTCTTCAGATTTCTAACACCCAGCCCCTGCTCAGCATAGAAATAATGAGTATTAGGTTGTGATATGATAATACATATATATATAGTTGGTCTTTGTTCCTGGTTCCTGGCACGCAGCTCCTAAAGCCCTTGGGATTTCCTGAGTGACAGGAGGGTCTTTTGTGAGCTCACTCAGCTGGTGGGGGAGCTGGTGGCTAGGAACCCCAACCACATGATTTAGAGGGTTGGAACTTTCGGCTCCCACCCTCAAACCTCTAACCTCTGGGGAGACGAGTGGGGCCAGAGGTTTAATTCAATCAGTTGGGTCTAGGTAATAAAGTCTTGGTTGAAACCCTGAGACAGTGCAGCTAGGGGAGCCTCGGCAATGGTGAACGCCTCCGTGTGCTAGGAGGGTGGTGCTGCACCCAGACAGGGCAAGGAAGCTCTGTGCCTCCCCCAGCCTTCCATGGCACCTGTGTGGCCACAGCAACGCATGCCCTGTTATCTCACCACACGCTGTGGGCAGGCCTAGAGCTGCCCTTTCTAACCAGTTCCTCTGCCCGGCAGTCAGCACAGAGTGCAGACCAGCAACTGCACTCTAAGCAAATGTTCATGGGATGGGCAAGGTGCTCATCTATCCTCACAAATACTCTCAAACCCTACCACCCACCTGGATAACGGGGCTAGGGGTACACTTGCCCCTGGGTCAGTAACTCCCCATCCAAAGCCTCCTCCAATTTCCACATCTTGGGCTTACAGGAACTTGGGGAGGGGGCCAGGAAAGGGGCGAGTAGAACATGATGGGGCCGGCGCTGGGAGCCTTTTGTAGGGTGAAGGGATAGTTAGGGCCTCGTCCCCTCAGCTCTGGCTTTTGCCCCAATAGACAATAGGAAAAGCTCCATTTGAACTTTCATAGTAATTGATGAAATAATTACAATATATTCTCTATGAAGAAATAAAACATAGCCAAAGTCTGAAAACTACCCAAAAGATTCATGCCAACCCAGAACCTTATTTGGAAATAGAGTCTTTTGCGGAGATAATGAAGTCAAGATGAGGTCATTCTGGGTTAAGATGTGCCCTAAGGGCACTGACTGGTGCATCATTTATTCATGTCTATTTAATGATATATTGCTAAATGAAGAACTCAAGCTTCAAAAACCACATAATTTCGTATTTGTGAAATCCATAGTGTATATTTATAGATGCACAGAACAAAATCATTAGGACATTCGCCACACCGTTGTTCCCCCAGAGGGAGAGGATGACGGTGATTTTCTTTTCTTCTCGGTGCTTCGTCTGGGTTTTCCCATTTCTTTGACCACATGCTACTTTAATAAGTACAATTTTTTTTCCTGAAGTATAAAATTAAATGTTAACCTCTCCCTTATCCACATACCCCTAAAATATTTTTTCTTTATTAATTTTTGAGGTAAAGCTGTTATTTCAAAGCAAATGAAGGAAGAGAAATAAAACCCACAGGTGCCAGTACTATGCTCTCGGCAGTCAGCAAAAGCACACCTGATGCAGGGCCAGCTTTTACAGCAATTAGCCCCGCTCCAATAAGGCAGCCTCATCAACCAGGGTTACAGGAAGAGTGCCTGGAGCAGCGGTCTGCATGCGGGTTGCACCCTGGAACTACCTGTGCTGCTTTAGAAACACCTGGCAGGGAGTTCTCTGGTGGTGCAGTGGCTTAAGGCTCCGGTGCTGCGGCCTGGGTTCAACTCCCATCTAGAGAGCTACCCACATACAACAAAAAAAAAAGGCAAAAAAAAAAAAAAAAAATAGAAATACCTGGTGCTGGGACAGCAGGAGTAAAATCACGGCAGTGATTGCAGTGAGCAGCCCAAGTCAGGCACCCTGCCCGAGGGCGGGAGCCTCACCTGCAAGCCTGTCTTCCTCTTGGCTTAGCACCTTCTCTGGGAGTTTCCTATGTCTTCTCCTATGGCAACTGTTTGAAAGTATTTGATTACTAATGTGGTTTGTAAAATTATACGTAGAAGTAGGAGGCAGGACGATAAAGGCTTTTAGACTGTGTATCGAACTGAATAGGGTCCACAAAGGATTCATGTCAACCCAGAACCTCAGCATGTTCCAAATAGGGTCTGTGCAGATATACTCGTAATAAAGTTAGGACGAGATCACACTGGATTCGGATGTGCCCTGAAGCAGGGCAGCAGTGCTCCCTCAGCCTCCGGATTGCGGCCTCCGGGCCTCCTAACTGTGAGAAACGAAGCCGGTTGTTTTAAGCTACCCGGTTTGTGATCATTTGTTGCAGCAGCCCTGGGAAACAGATACAGGCTGTTCCGGAAGTTCCCGTAACATCTCTATAGGGGGCAAATGCCCTCCTCCACACAGCTCTTTTCTGGACTTCAGAGGTCTCTCCCCTCCGTGCCCAGTTTTCCCTGAGTGCACGGAAAGCAATGCTTCTTAGATAATACGTGCCAGTTGGCTTTCAGTTACGTGTAGCACAGGAGCTATCTGGCTTGCAAGGTGGGAAAAATCCCCACTCTACATTTTGTTCCATTACTTTTTCCAGCTCAGTCGGGAGAATTTTTTTAAGATTTTTTTAAGATTCACTCACCTGGTAATGAGAATTGCCAGCCTTTGCAAAGCAATTACTTCTAAGTAAAATAAGCCCTTCTCTGAAAAAGTCAGAAAAAGGCTGTACATACTATAAACAAGGTACTGTGTGAGAGGGATTTTGCTGTTCTTGTTTCAACTATGAAAAACTGATTTCATTAGGACCAGCTTTAATAGAGAATGGCCAAATGGTGAGGCCTGAAGTGGTTGTTGACTTTATTATCCAGCTTTCCAATGGGGGGCACCAGCTATGTAAATTGAGTTTCCTTCACTTGAATAAATAATTACTGCATGTCTTCTGCGCTAGGGGTGGAGATACAAAGAGACCACTGCCCTCAGGAAAACCAAAATCCACAAGGAAAGTAGAAAAGCGACAATGAATTAGAGCCTAAGTGTGATGCAGAAGTTGTCTGCCAGCTAAAGAGGTAGCCTGGGGTGACCTTCCAATTAGACATGGTGAATTGAACATGAATGTTTATCTCTGCTCCCTCCTAAAAGTGCACCTAAATGAAAGTGTTGGGGAAATTGCATAAACGAAAAGGGCAAAGAGAATTGGGAAAGACACCATAACAAATGAGAAACGTCATCGGATTTGGTAGGATGGAAAATAGATAGGCTGACCAGATGTCCCATTTTAAATGGGACAGGAAACAACGGTACTGTCCCATTTCAAGTGGCTCATGTGCATCTGGGCAGCCTCGTCTCACTGGGCTAAATTCAAGATTTCAGTAGGCTGACCAGACGTACCGTTTGAAATGGGACAGGACCGTTGTTTTGTGTCCCATTTACACAGCACATCTGGTCAGCCCAAAAATAGAGGAAGTAGAGGAACAGAGAAATCTGACCGACTGCCAAGTGCCTACAGGAGAACTGGAGACAGCTGAACTATGGGGAGTGATGGTAAGCACGAGGGAAAGAACACGAGATTTGGTTGAAATTCTGTTTAAGAAGAAGTTAGATCCCAGGCCCCTCGCCCTCCTGGAGCAGCCAAGCCCCCACCCCCAGCCCCCGCAAGTGGGAGATACATTTTGGGAGAGCTGGATGCAGAGGGACCGAAGTCACAGGAGAGAGCAGGCAAAGAGCTGATCTGAGCATGAGCACGCATCTGAACCACAGCCTCTCAGCCCTCTCTGCCCCTAGGAGGCTGACACCAGGTCCATAGCCCTCAGGTAGGAGACCAGTAGATTCTCTGGAGAAAACAAATGACCCCAAAGAAAGGATATACAGAAAATGACAGTTGGGGTTTCTGAAAAAGAAAAAGAAGTTCTCCCTGATTTACTCTACAGATCCCCACCCTAAACCTCACACGTACGTGGACAAGCCCCCCTCCCAACGCACACACAGAGCTTCAACCAACAGTTTAGTGTTGAATGAAAAGTTCAAGTATCCTCAGACATCTGAGGGAAGTTTTTAACATGAAAAATAGAAATCAAAATGAGTGAACAACAAAAAGCAAACTCAGCAGAAAGAGAAAGCAAAAAAACTACTGAGACACAAAAAATTCTAACCTTGTAGTTACTAGCCTTGGAGAGAAAAATGCATCTCCAAACCAAGAAGAGCCTACTGTTTTTTTAAAAATGTTATTCACAGTAGCCAAGAAGTGGAAACAACCTAAATATCCATAGGCAGATAAATGGTGAAAGAAAATGTGGTATGTAGTGTATACAATAGAAAATTATTATCCAGCCTCAAAAAGAAGGGAATCTGTCATATGTGAAACATAAATGAAGCTTGAGGACATAATGCTAGGTGAAATAAGCCACTTACAGCATGACAAGCACTGCGTGCTCCCACTTTTCTGAGGTATAAAGCTGTCAGGCGCACAGAGGCAGAAAGCAGAATGGTTGCCAGAGCCTGGAGGGAGGGGGGCATGGCCTCCGTCGTTCAATGGATATAGAGTTTTGGTCACACAAAATGAAGAAGTTGTAGAGGTTTGCTGTACAATGTGCATGTAATTAATAATATGGTACGCTTAAAATTTGTTAAGAGGGTAGATTTCATGTTACTGGTTTTCATCACAATTGAAACAACACGGAACACAAAACTCAGCGCTGGCCCGTATCAGCGGTGTGACCTTAACTTAGTTATTTCGCCTCTCTGAACTTTTGTTTTCTCATAGTCACAGAGTGGCGATAAATGCTCTGCTGAGATGTGAGGATTCGAGTACATAATGCATATAAAGCACTAACTCCAAAAAAAATTTTTTTTAAAGGACACTAATTTCAGCAGGAGAGAACAACCATGACACAAAAGGAATATTGGGAAAATGATATAAAATTCACAGACGTTTAAAAATCGATAGTAGAAGCAGATATTGAACTAAGGGATTTGATCATGTGGAAAACGGCATTCAGAGGAGTTTTACATTCTGTTGGAGAATTTGTGAAGAATTTGTGCTAGTGATAGTGAGCCAAAAAATAAAAGAAAAAGTTGATTAGTATCTATGGGAAAACAAAGTTGTGCAAGGAAGGAAATGGAATTGAATCACAGTATTTGGCTTGGCAGTGAATGACAATCAAGTGATCAAAATAATGTAAACACTGAACACTAACTGAAAATGTGGGGCATTATGTAAGTGGAATAAGTCAGACATCCATCGATCTCACTCACATGTGAAATCTAAACAACGAAACAAAACAAAACAAAAAAACCAAGCTCATTGATACAGAGAACAGATTGGTGGTGGCCAGAGGTGAGGGCAGTTGGGGACTGGGTGAAATGGGTGAAGGTGGTCAAAAGGTACAAAATACCACTTACAAAGTAAATAAGTCATGGGGATGTAATGTATAGTATGGTGAGTATAGTTAACAATACTGTATTGTATATTTGAACGTTGCTAAGAGAGTAAATCTTAAAAGTCCTCATCATAAAAAAAAAAATTTTGTGACTATGTATGGTGACAAATGGTTACTAGATTTATTGTGATCACTTCACAATGTATACAATTATCGAATTATTACATTGTGCACCTGAAACTAATGTAATATTATATATCGAGGAGACCTCCATTAAAAAAATAAAATAAACAATGTAAATACTGAACAATAACTGAAAATGTTGTATCACTTAACGGCGAGGTTGAAAGGAGAGATAGTGGTGGTGAAGTATAAGAGGGCTAAACCCTCAGAAAGTCAAGAACTAATGCATAAAATTTATAAATCAGGTGTAGTGGTGTAATAATCACTTAGAAGCACAGAACGGACCCTCAAGTCATAAGAAACAATGGAAAGAGTTGAGAGTGCAATTTCCTGGGGACAGCCATAGACTACTATTTTCATTATAAAATTTGTAGTGAAATTTGACTTTTTTAATTAATGCAAATGTCTGACTTTGGTAAATAGAAAAAAAAGAGAGCTTAATTTAAAAAAGTCAGTATTGAGGAAGACGTGATTAACTTTATTTGGAACATGCTTAGTGTATTAGATTCAGGTCACAAAACAAAATGCTGTGGACTTGGTGACTTGAATGACAGAAATCCAGTAACATTTTCTCACAGTTCTGGAGGCTGGAAATCTGAGATCAGCATGCCAGTGTGGCTGGGTTCCGGGGAGGCCTCTCCACTTAGCTTGTAGGTAGCTGCCTTCTCACTGTGTCTTCACATGATTTCCTCTTTGTGCATGTTCAGGAAAAGAAAGAGCGAGAGAGGAAGCTCTCTGGTGTCTTATAAGGACACTAATCTCAGCATGAGGGCCCCACCCTCCTGACCTCATCCAACCCTCAGCATCTCCCAAAGGCCCACTTCCAATACCATCATATCAGCATTAGGGAAATAAAGTCTGGGGTGGGGGCGACGCGGGGTGAGGGGGAGCAATTCAGTCCATAGTGCTCAGTGAAGACTTCTTAGAGCAGGTGACATTTCAACTGGTACTGACAGCGAGCAAACAGAAAAGGACAACTTTTCGAGGAGGGAGGGAGGGCGGAGAAAGAGTGGTATTATACATGGGCATGCCGTGGCCTAGAGTGTGTTAGAGGGGGTGCCTTTTTCCACTCACGACTTGCATCCTGCATGAGGGATTTCCTTAAGCACAAACCTAGACATTGTCAGCCCCTATTCCTCCTGGACTTTGGGGAGATAGGGTCTCACCTCCCCATCTTACCTCTGATGGGGAGCTTCCTGTGAGCTGGGCTGTGCAGGTGCAGATATAATAGCTCGCCCCTGTCCAGAGCTGTCTGCTGGCTGACAGGCCTGAACCACATCCCCCAGCTTAGCCTCACTCAGCAATAGGTATTATACCTTGATCTGCCCCTTCTTCTATTTCTTCATTCTTTCATAGGGTCGTAACACTGCTTCCTCATTAGAGAGACAATAGACAATGCCCAGCATGTCACCATAAGGGCATCCAGGGATCTTTTCTGCTCATTTCCAAATCTTTGACAATTTCTCCTGGTGGTTTTTATTAATACTTTGCCCTGAGAATTCTTGGCTCAGTAGATCAGCAAAGGTGGGGACTTGAGTAATGCAAGAACTTTGCACTGTTTTGCTTCACCACCTCTATCCCTCCTTCTAACCTCACCGTTAAGTGATATCACATTTTCAGTTATTCCAGTTATTGTTCATTTGTCAAAAACAAAAGTTGTGGGGCCTCCAGTTTCTCCTCTGACATTTATTAAAGTATCTCAGAACTTGGTAAGATCCTAATCATACAACTGCTTTTAGTCATGTGGAAATTTCAATTTACTTTCTAATAGCAATTTATTTTAATATCAAAAATGTTCACTTAACAAAGGAGAAACAATTACCTTGAGGGGTATTACCTGTAATTCTATGAGCTCAAAAGAGCTTTTTTTGTCTGAGCTTAAAAACAGAAACAAAACAAAACAACACAAAACAGAAAAACAGTTAATAGACAAAAAAACCTTGGGAAAAAATATTTTAAAATCCAAATGTTCACTCAACCATAAAAGGAAATAGTTCAACTGATTGACATGTCACATTGACATAGATATGTTTTGTGAAGAATCCCCAAATTAAACTTTTTGTAGTAAAGAAATCCCATTTTTTAAGAGTTTCTTTTAAATTATGGTAAAATATACAAAACATAAAACTTACCACCTTAACCATTTTTAAATGTACAGTTCAGTGGCATTAAGTACATTCAAAATGTTGTGTAACTAGCACAGCACTGCTGTCTATTCGTCATCATCTCAAACTGAAACTTAGCATTCATTAACCACTAGGTCGTCATTCCCCGACTCTGGTTCTGGGCATCTCTATTCTACTTTCTGCCTCCATGAATGTGTCTATTCTACGTACCTCATACAAGTGGAAGCAGACCTTTGTTCTTTGTGTCTGCCTTATTTCACTTGGGCATAATGTCTTCAAGTTTTATCAATGTTACAGCCTGAGAAGCCATATTTTATAAAAATAAGCTAATGTCCCAAATATGACTAGGCAAGAAAAAGAAACCCTTCCTACCTAATTTAGCTGGTCCAACCCTTCACCTACACCCGTCATGACCAATCTTATTAAAGTTTACTGTTCACCTTTCGAGTGCAGGGGCGTACCTTGATTTCCCTGTGTCACTTTCATTCCCCATCATCAAATAATGTTAAAAGAGGTCCTTCCTTTCGCTGTTCATTAAGTTCCCATACATTCTTGTATACTTTGGGGTCAGGGAAAGAGCACTGGGCTTGGTAACCTTGGGCATTTCGAGTATTGCTTCCTCTTTAATTTTTTGGAAGAGTCTGAGGAGGATAGGTGTTAATTCTTCTTTGAATTCTTGGTAGAACTGCTTGTAAAACCATCTGGTCCAGGGCTTTTGCCTTTAGGGAGATTATGGATAGTCATTTCCATCTCTTTGCTATTGATTGGTCTGTTTAGATTATCCAGTTCTGGGTTCAGTCTAGGTAGGCTAACCTTGGGCATTCCAGTTAGTTTCTATGACCTTCAGTTATCAGTGAAATGGAGATAAGAAAAGTTGTGACCTGAGAGAGTTGTTGAGAGAATTGAAAGATATGTCAAAGTGCTTTTGCAAATTATAAAATATTATACAAATATCAAGTCAGGCTGATCAGAGTAGGCCCTTGAGGGGCTCATGAATAAACTGTTATCCTTTCACACAAAGCTGCCCACACTGTTTTCAAACATGACTCTTACCATGTAAGTAAGAACAGTACCTAACAGAATGGTAAGACAAGCAGGATGGTTTTGGTGTCCATTATACATGAGATATTTTTTCTCCTGCAGTCTCACCACTGCACTGAAGATCACAATCCCGGCCATTCAGTTACTATATAAAGTAACTCATACCTAAAAAATACTGTCTTGCTCATTGCTCTGTGAGACAAGCAGACAGACAACTTCTGGTGACCCGCTGATGGCGAAAGGACTAGAATGGAAAGCTGTGCCCCCAGAGAAGCAGACTCATTTTTCTGATTGGTTCAGTCTGCCCACCTCTGTCTGTCCAGAGTTGCTAATGAGTGACAGAATTGACTGCTCTCACCTCTTCTCGCAGCAAGGGCTCGATTCTAGTGAAGTGCTAATGAGCCCTGACACTGTTCTCAGTAGGAGGTCAAAAAGAAGTAAGAGTCCTGAATAATCCACTTACTGTCACAGAATCTTCCAGAACCAGCTACTGTATGGGATCAACTATCCTTTCCCCCGTTTCTCCTGCTTGGTCAGAAGTTTCCAGATTCTAATTTCTGCACCAGGGTCAACACATGTATCTCATTGTGTCAATCCTCACACCTTCAACAATCTCAGACCAGAGAGGGACTCAGTGACTCCATTCATTTGACCAGGCAGGAAGCAGAGAGCACAGACCAAAGGAGCCCATCCCCTGGACTATTTCCTCCACCCTCCTTTATCCTGTTTCTGCAGCAGATGGTGTGAGTAGCTGCTCCAAAAACACTGAGCACAGTGGGAATAAAGGCAGGATGAAGGAAGTGTTAAAAACTGGGAGGTTTGGAGAGGACCACGGAAGAGGTCAGAATTCGAGGTTTGCTGTGCTGTTATACACATAGGTATGCTGGAATGTGTGTGGACACACTTCAAGAAAGGTATGAAAGGATGCAAGCCAGGCTGGGACAGACTTCACCACAGGGTGATGTGTTGAGGGTAGAGGTGGAGATACAACTATCAAATGTCAGCTTCCTACCTATCTGATTTGTAATAACAAGCATGGATAACTTTTGTATTAAAAAAATTCAATAACATGAAAGAGAATAAACAGTCTAGGGCTTGCTTGTTGAACGACAGTATTTCATATCCTGTAAAAGACTATTTTATAGTGGAGATGAATCACTCCTAGTCTCCTGAGTGCCTAAACCATGAGTGTGGCTGGGTTTGCCCCTTTTTCGGTAAAAGAATGATTTTCAAAATAAAATTGGTTATTTTATGACATCCCAAAGCCCCAGTTATTTAAGAAGTGGGTGTTGGAGATTGGAAGCCATTAACAGCATAGATAGTAGGGAATTGTGTGACCTGTGATCACAGTTCCGGACTGGCCTGGCCCGTCAGCCCAGATGCATCATGGGAACACTGAGTTCACGGGTGCAATAACCCAGGCAGTTACTGATGCAGTTACATTGCCGTGGACTTTTCCAGCAGCTTTACAGCTGGTAGGCACCCTGGGAGGCAGCAATGACTTCAACTTGGTTCCTCTGAGGAAGCAAATGGCCCATTATGAAGTTTCTCCTGCCCCAGGGTTCCCTCTACCTGGAAGACACAGCCCCAGAACTTGCTATAAATTTAGCTATAAAGCAAGCAAGTGCACATATCCCTTGCCTCAGAGCCTATCTCCTGCTGGAATCTCACAGCCCATCTTACAATCTTCTCTATTATATGAGCTTTGTGCAATTCTGCAGGGAGAAATAATAGAAAAGTAATATTCATAATAGAAATTTTTATCATGCAGGGAAGGCACTCATGAATATTGTTGGATGACACATCCTCCCCACCAAAAGTGACAACAAATGCAAACAGAATAAAACAAAACCTTCCCTGATCTTCTGTTGCATGGCTCTAGAGAGTCCTGGGTCAAATTATGCCCTTTGGAGTAGGACAGCAACATCAGTGATATTTAGCAGTTGGCCCAGTCTCCCAACGACAACACCAAAGGGGTCCTCAGATGGAGAATAAAGGAGGAGAGAAGAAAACGTCGGGACCTCAAGGGCAGGGCAGGTGTTTAAACTGCATGTAACGAAGGACGAAGCAGATGTCATGGAAGACCTTCCTGAGGGCAAATATTATTCAACTGTGGACCGGACCACTAAGAACTGTTACTGACCCTCCTTTTCTTGACAGTTAGATGTTTCCTCCTTTCTCTATGTTGCTATCGATCACTCCTTGCCTGCAGAGAATGAAGGCGCTGGGCTGTAAGGACTCTTCCTGTTTTGATCCTTAAAACTTTCTGCCTTTTTGGCTTCCCAGAATTTATCTCCCCTCTTTTGTCAGAGATTCGTGTATGGCCTTTGCCTCCTACACAGGGCAAAGCACGCATGCTCTGTCCTGCTCTGAAGAATTAGAAAAGATACAGATTCCTCAGGGTTCCAAGAAGGTCTCTCACGATTTCTTTTATCTCTGTCCACAGGAATAGTTACCAAGATGTGGTATTTTTCAAATTTATCATTCCTTTTCCAACTTTTCCCCAAAATACATTTTTACCCCCCACAACCTGCTTGGCCTGACATCACATGTGGAATGAGTCAGAGCTGTCTGACTTACATGCAGCTGACACTAAAATTGTGTTATCGATCTCTGACGCTCTTTACTTTTCCTTGCTGTTGGTTTGTAAAAGTTGGTTCAACTAATGTCACTCTAAATATATAATGCTAGCGTCGGCTCTGCCTTCCCCGCACCTGCCTTCCTTACTATCATTTGTTGAAGTCATTTACATCAAAATATGTTCTTTAAGATTTCAAATAATGGATTTTTTAAAAAATTCTAAAATAGTTTCAAATGTTATCTAGTTTTCTTTTGACCATAATAGGGAAAATCTGTGCCGATACAACATATTCCTTCAGAAATGCATAGAGTAATAGTAACCCAGTATCAATAGTATGCAGGTTTGAATACTGGAAAACCAGGGAGAAATCCTGTCTCCATTACGTACGATTTTAGGCCAGTGGTTTAGCTTCTTTGGGCCTCAGCTTTGTCATTTATGAATTGAGCTCTTTGTATTTATCTCACAGGGTTTTTGTAAGGTAAATCAAATGAGATTACATAGGTAGGGGCTGGTTTGTTAACAGCATTACCATTTTTCTCTGACACTCCTACTCAACTCTCTCTTAAATTGGAAACACAACCAGATAAAGGCAGAGTGGTCTAATGGAGACCATGAGAAGGACCTGGACATGAAAAGGGCCATGGTGTCCCCTTCTTAGTTTCCTGGCTAATGTTATCTCATCTCTCAAAACCCGGCCTAAAAAAATCACGTCCTTGAGAAGACAACCTTGAATTCCCCCAGTCAACATGGGCTCAACTTCCCTAGTTCTCCAATAGCATCTACCATAAATTTCTCCAATTGTGTGACATAGGAACCAGAAAACTCCTAGAGAATTCAACAATTAGGTGTTTAATGCCTTATATGAAAATGTAGATTGAGAGGCGGGAGTTGTGTGACTCTATTACACTATTTATTACATTTGCTATAATAAAATAATAAAGATGGCATCTTAGATAAAGAGAATATTAATACTACATATACCATTCTTCGTTAACGATAATGTACATTTTATAATTACTGTCTATTAAGAGAAAAATCTTTCTTATAGATGGTATGCCCAATAAAAGGGATTCGCTTTTTTATCAAAGCTTTTCTGATTCTATATTTGCAGCTGTCGGTTCCTGACTTCCGGCTCTCACTAATTCAAAATCACTTGAAGAATTGAGAAGCTTAGCTACATAGACGTGTCCCTACTCCCTCTCTCTTGCACAAGGTCATTTAGCCTTGGCTCTGTCCTTGGTAACTTCATGCATGTCCCTCCTTTAGCTTTTCTGATACACATCTCCACTTCTCTCCCTCCTGAGAGAGCTCCCAGTTTTCTTGTTTTCTCCCCCAATATTACAATGAAAATGTCTTCATTCAATTCTGCCATTCACAATATATTCCTGTCCATTCTCTGCCCCGAGCTCTATCTTCTCCCACAGCCCCAATCTAATTACCTCAAATGGGAATGATTCAATGCATCGATACTGACACAGGAATTCCTAAGATACATGCTAGAATTTCGTGTAAGGGGAACTGAGGCTCTGGAGCATTATCATGGCAGTCACCTTAGTGCCTGTCTCCCCCACAAACTGAGCTTCTTGAGAAGGAAGCATTTTCTTGTATATCATACTGTCTTTAGTACCAAAAGTCTTACCGACCTTGACACGTGGGAGCCCCTCATCTGTCCTGGTTAAGGGGTGCCTCTTGCCAAGAGACTCTTTTGCGCTGCGGCCTACTTGTCAATTTCAGTCAGATAAAATGAACTTTCTTGGATGTCCTCTTCGCAATTATAATTTCAACTAAATTAGAAAGCTGTGGAAAAAACGTACAGAGGGGCTGAGGAAAAAGAAAGCAAAGAAGTTAAACATCAAGTCCCACTTAGCTAATAGCGGTGGGGACCCAGGCTGGCCAGGGAGTCCTTAGCGAGCAGCCCAGGAGGTTGGGACAGGCTTGGTGCACTCCCAGGGCAAACTTCAGAGACATGCCACATGTCTCCTGCTGTGTGGTGTCACAGTGAGGACTGCTGGGATTCAGACCCTCCTGCAGGCTGACTAAGCAGGACCAGTGTGTGGGTACGGGTCGTCTTGACACATCCCTTTCCAACCTTGCTCCAGGGTCCAGTCTGACAGCTTCCTGTGATGCCGTGAATACCAGTGTTCACTCTGAGTTCTGATTTACCCTCAGCCTGGGCACTCTCCAGGGCTGCCCAGTGCCAAGCCATGCTTACTTATAACCTGTCTGCCTGTCATGAGTGCACTTTTATGGGAACTAGGCAATACCGTAGTACTTTTTCTCTTGCACATGGCAAAGTGGGAAAAGCCCAAGGAAGCCAAGTTTCAGGACAGGCCAGAGAAGCCACTGCCATTCTGTCAGGAGGAGCAGGCTGTACCAGGGTGGTGGGGTGTGCAGTGGGAGCAACGAGGACAGTGAGAGTCAGGGGGTCAATAGGAATGAGACATTCATAGAGAAACCACTTATCTTCACTATTACAGGTCTTGAAAACTTCCCAGTTAATCATAGCAAATTCGTGGATATTGTCCCACCAGAATAAATGCATGGAGTCATGTTAGTTAAAGGTCTTAGAAAAACAATTATGTCCCCCAGGTTATATTACTCCACGAGCACATCAAGATACTGAATCTACTTTTTTGAGATGTCAACTTGGTGGTACAATTGGCTTGACCCTTTTTTAAATGAACAAAACTTATTATTTAGAGAAGTTTTAGATTTACAGAAAAATTGAGCAGAAAAAAAGTAGAGTTTCCATTGACCTCATTCCCCACTCCCCTCCCACAGGTTCCCCTATTAACATCTTGAATTAGTGTGGTACATTTGTCACCATGAAGGAGCCAATATTGATTATTATTTAGTATTATATATTTATATATTTATTGTGTACTTTTATAAATCTTATGCTTTTCATATAGTATATATTTTTGTTATTACATTAAGTAAGGTCTATAATTTACACTGAGTCACTCTTTGCATTGTAAATTCTATGGGTTTTACAAATGTATAATGCTATTTAGCCACCATTGCAGTGTCATACAGAATAGTTTCACAGCCCTAAACATCCCCTGTACTCCACCTATTCTGAGCTTGAGTTAAGCCTACAATTGGAAAAAGAAGAAATTTTAAATGGGATGAGGACAGAAATTTTGATTTTAGAGGGAATTAGACTTTTAGAATCTCAAAATGATCAGAAAACGCTGTGGGTCTACCTGAGATCTCATCCGTGATTGGGGACCAAATGGCCTAACAGGGTGGGTATGGAAAGGCAGTGAGGAAAGAAAATTCAGTTGGTTTCCGCTTATACCCTAGTTTCCTTAGACTACCATAAGGTACACATCCAAACTCAAGGTGTGGGCAGGGCCATGCTCCTTCCAAAGACCTAGGGCAGGACCCTTCCTTGCATCTTCCAGCTTCTGGCAGTCCCAGGCATGTTAGCTAGTGGTAACAGAACTTCCTCTGTCTGCATCGAGTCTTTCCTCTGTGTCTGTATGTCTCTGTGTCTTCTCCCTGTGTGTTTGTGTCCAATTTCCCTCTTCTTATAATTACCTGTGTTAACCTGATTATATCTGCAAAGACTCTATTTCTAAGTATGTTGACATGGATGGTACTGGGACTTCAGAATATCGTTTTTGGGAGGACACAGATGACCTCCCAACAGTCCAGCTTCTCAATAAGCCAGTTCCACGTACGAGTGTTTTATACACATCTCCTAGAACAGCCATAGTTAATCAGGTAAGCGAGATTGGAAATGTCAGCCCCAGGGCAGGGTCAGATGCAATTTTTAAGTTTCATAGTCTACCTTGCATAGAATCAGAATGCCTACTCATACATCCTTTGGAGAAAAAAAAATGTTTTTTAAAAACAGCTTTAAAAACACTTAAAAAATAATGTTGGGGGGTACCATGGAGGTCACCTCAGCTCTCTTCCAGTCAGTCTCTGATAGGACAATGCTCTGCTGGCTTCCAGAGAGAAACCCTAGATCCTGAGGGCTTTTCTTGTCCTCTCTGTCCATTATTTCCTAGTATTCTTGTAATTAAATTATTCTGCTGGCTTAAAGATTTCTCCTCAGTAATTCTATAGCTAATGTTTACTAAATTCTTGCTATATGCCTGCCACTGTGTTATGCAGTTACCTACATTATTTTATTTAATCTTCACTACAACCCTATTAAATGGGTGTATAGCTTTCACTATGTTATAGATGTGGCAGCTAATGGAAATGGATTAAATAACTTGCTCATAGTCACAAAGGTGATGTAGCTTGAGATTCAAACCCAGGACCCTCAGCCCTTCAACCTCTGCCAGGATGGAGTCGTGAAGGAGGAACAGAATCTGGGGAGGCTCCCAGGGGAGAGTGATACCCAGGAAGTGGGCCAAAAGGCTTGAAGAGGGAAGGGGTGCTTCAGTCATTACTTGTTGTTCCACCCCAGTTCCCGGGGCCCTTCTCCAGAAAACCATGGCTGAGAGGTCCTCTCGTCTATTCCACAGGTGGGGAAGGAGGTCCAGGTGCCCCTGACCCCACCCCGCCAGGTAGCCAGGTCACAACCACTGTTCTTGGAAGTACTGGGACACTGCAGGCGGTAGGGGGGTGCCTATATACTGGATATATTAAATTAGTCGGAGAGGGAGCCAAGTCATGGGGCACAGGGCAAAGAAGGAAAATACAAGGCTATAAAAGACAAGTTAAACTTGTACACAACTAGGAACCTACTGCATTAGCTTTCTACCATCATACCCACCTCTCTCCCTTTCTTTCTTTCTTTTTTTTAAAATAAGATAGCTTAGAGCTATTTCCATATTGGTACATATAGCTCTGCCTCATTCTTTTAAATCATGGCTAATTTACTGAATGCTTATCCTCCTAGCAAACTTGTGAGTTATGTGCATTCTTATCTCTATTTTTAAAAGACTGATACATTTTATCATATCAAAATTCAAAACTTTCTGATATCAAAGCAATCCTTAAAGAAAATGGGAAAACTCACTTGGAGAAGACATTGGTATAAGCCCAACAAAGGATTAATAACAGGAACACATAAAAACTCATAAATCAGTAAGAAAAGCAAAGAAAAGTGGACATGAAAAGAATTTTGCCGAAAAAGAAATGCCAATAAAAATTTAAAGAGATGTTTAACCTCTTTAATGATAAAGGATATGCAAATGAAAGACCATTTTCTGCAATTTAGTTGGCAACAATGAAAATGTCTGACAATACCATATGTTAGAAAGACTTTGAAGCAACAGAATCTTTATACATTGTTTGTGGGAGTATAAATTGAAAAGTAGTTTTGGTTTGTCACAAAGTTCCATACACGTATGGGTACCTTTCTGAACTCAGATCAACTCTATTTTTGTGTTGTTGGTGTGTAGAAATGCAGCTCACTCTTACCTGTATTGTACAGGTGAGGCAGCCGCGGCCCTAAGAGTTTGAGTGGTGCGTCCGAGTCACCAAGCCCGTGAGCTCCGGCCTAGCAGCCGCGCAGGCGTGGCAGGAGAGGATGAAGGGGAAGCTACGTGCTCGGTGTCTGACACAGGCGATGTTCGGAGCTGCGGCTTTGCATTCGCTGCCAGGCCTTGGACAGGAATCGAATGGATGTGTGGCACCATTCCTCCGTCTTTGGCCCTGACAGTGTTGGACATGGTTGGCCCTCTCTGGTTTAGGTAGTGTCAGTGAGGCAGAGGTGGCCTTGGGGAAGCTTTCCCCATACCCGTCCCCTGACCCTTGTCATTGTCCTATTCTCCAGGCTGGAAACTGAATTCCCCTCCTCACAACTGGCTCCCAGGAACTGAGTTTCCGAAAGCTCCACAGATCTGCTACATGGAAAGATTTTTCCTGCTGCACCAACTCCCGCTGACAACCTGAGGGAGTTATCAGCCGGAGTGGGATGCAAATGAGGGTGTGTGTGTGTTGGGGGGGTGTATCTTCTGCCAGCACACCCCTCCTCCATGCTGCCCCATGGGGGGAGGGCAACGAACAAACTGAAGCCAGGCACTAGAGAGAAACTGCGCTCTCCTTTTCTTCCTGATATGCAGATTTACTTTCATCTCTTTGGTGTTGCTCTTGGGATCATATACAGCATGGGTGAGAGGAGGCTGCTGTAGCCCTCTGTTGTGTGGCTGCACCCTCTCCTCCCACTACCACTCCAATGGTCACCATTAGGGGTCAAAGCTGTTTTGTGCACAAAAGAGCCAAAAGCCACTGGGAGCTTCATGGGCAGAGGGTATTCAGAGTCTGCATCCTGCATTTGGAGTGACCCAGACTGGTGAGGCATCGGGGAGCCCACCATCAGTGTGGGCACAGGTAATCAACCCTGGGGACACGTGCCAGGCTGTGCAGGGCTCTAGAGGATGTCTGGTATCGCCTCGAAGAATTTCTATAGGAAAACTTACCACTTGGTATGTGAACAACACTCAAATACTCATTAGGTAAAAATAGACAGTGTTTTCACTTGAATGGAATCATTTTTCAGAAACCCTGTTCAATTTCCAGTAAAGCCCTCTGGGTTTGGATGCTCACTATTCCCATGACAGCCTTTGACAAGGACCACAGCAGCCTGGCCCCCTGCCAGTCACTCATACAAGCGGCCCCCGGCTCCAGCAGCCCAGAGCCAGGGAAATGGTGGTGGCAATCAGAGATCGGAAATCTAACGATGGGGGGAACTCATTCTGGGGGCATTGCTTTGTCTTGTTATTCTTTGTGAAAACTTGCTGTAATAGAAATACCAGGATTTTTTAAAATCAGAAAATAAGTTAAATTGAAATCTGTTGAAATTCCTCCACTCTACGAACAACCATTGGAAGTCTATTCTTCTGAATTTTCTCTACTGTGTTGGTTTGCTAGGCCTACCACAGCAAAGTGCCACAGCCTGGAGGCTTAAACAGCAGAAATTCGTTTTCTCACAGTCCTGGAAGCTGTGAGAAGTCCAAGGTCAAGGCGCTGGCAGGTTTGGTTCCTTCGGAGGCCTTTCTTTTCATCTTGCAGACGGCCGCCTTTTCCCTGGGTCCTCACATGGTCTTCCTTCGTGTGGGAGCACGCTTGTGTCTGAATTTCTGCTTTTTACAAGAACACTGGTCATATTGGACTAGGACTAACCTAAAGACCTCATTTAACGTAATTACTTCTTCAAAGACCTTATCTCCAAATATAATTACACTCTGAGGTACTAGGGGTTAGGACTTCAACATACAAATTTGGGGGGTACACAATTTATAACGTAACACCAGCATATAACATCTGATAATCTTTATGTAAAAATATACATTTTCCCCAAATATACATAAAATCCCCAAATAAGGATTTTAATGTAATGATTATTTTGTAACCTGCTTAAAATAATTGTTTTTAATGTGTGCTATTGCTATGCCAGTGGACATAGAATAGGTTCTGGTTCAAGGCTGATGGACTGAGTAGATGCATTGCCTCCCACACCCTCCTGAGTCTGAATTCATAACAATAGCTCACATGTACTGGGTGCTTATTATGTGCCAGACACTGTTATGACTACTTTGCAGGTTTTCAATTATTTAATTCTCACAGCTCTGTCAGATGGGCATTATCTCCATTTTTCAGAGGCTGGGGGTTGAAGAAAGAGTCAGTGCTATTTCGAGTACAAGGCTAGGAGAAAGTTTCCTTCCCACAGGGAATGTGTTCATAGTTGCAGGAAAGGACTGGGAAAAGGGGAGGCTCTGAGGTGACTCCTCCGTGGTCAGGGGCACCTGCTCCCTGGCATCCACACCCTAGTGTGGTCCTGTCCACATAGGTAGCTGCATGTTTTGGCTCCCACTCTACTATGGTGCCCCATATTCCCAGCACCCCACAGTGCACCTCCTGCATAATAATCTTGTTTAAATACCTGTTGAAATAAATGTACATTCATATGCACATGCTGAAAATACCTCTTATAGAAACATTCTTATATTTTTAAAGGTTTTTAAGACATTTTAAAACTTCCCAGGGGTAGAGAGCAAGCATTCTCAGTTCAGTGAGTTCCATTTCTGGCTGTGGTTGGATATAACACATCATTATTATTGAGTGGGAGAAGGAACTAGAGAAACACAGAAAATCCCCCTGTGCTGCTTCTACAAAAACAAACAAACAAACAAACAAACAAAAAAACCTTGGCTAATGGCAACAGCATTAGTAAGATTTCAGTTCACCACTTGCAAAGTGTTTCAAATGGTAGAAGTTCCAGGCCTACAATGAATGTAATTGGTCACCTGGCATGAATGACAGTACTCTCACCAGCCCCCATCCCCACCCAACTCCATTCAAAACACCGTTTCCCCAAGATCATCATCGGCCTGGACCCCGCTCCAGTCCAGCCAGCTTGCACGCGCCTCCCCTCCTCCACGGTTCGCGCGCAGCCTGCGCTCAAGCCCTCTCCCTTTCTCTAAATCACCTCTTCATCTTCTCTACACCACCTCTCTCCACTAAAACCCTACAGAAAAGTCGCTTCCACCATGAAGCCCTCCTAGACTCCTTCTCCCAGCTTCTACTGCTCAGCCCTCTCTTGACCCCTGAGTCCACAGGCACCTTGATCCCAGGATGAAAGGGTTGGCCATTAATTCTGATGCGCCCCCCAGCACAGACACTCTGAAGTCCCACGCCTGGATCATCGGCTCTGATTAATCCAAATCGCTAGAAAGGGGATGCCCACTGTTCCTGAGGTGCAGGCCCAGTGCCACATTTACATGCTGAAGGACTGATCAGCATCGTCAGGGCTGGCCGGCACCGTCCCTGTCACCCGCCTGCTCTCTGAATCACCGCAGTGGCTTCTCAAAGGGAACATCACAAGTGTCCACCACCTTCCGCTTGGTGACCAACACACCCTCATGCTACGTTCATATTTTTTTATTGATATGTGTTTTTTACATACACAACATTTACAGTTTTAGTATAAAATCTACAACTCAGGGACAGGCCGATGAAAGAGACAGTAGCCGAGGGGGATCAGGCACAGTCTGGGAGGCGAGAGGGTCCCAAGCGCAGGAGTTTCTGTCCCCGAGGAGTCGGGCGTGCCTGGGGCTTACTGTTTAAAAGCCCTTATGCTGCCTTCTTTTCATCTGTCCCTTACTGCGTGGAATAAGAAGAAATCAAGATGTGGAGAAGGGACAAATGGCCGAATAAATTGATCTCAGTCATAACTGTGAAAAGACAATCCTAATCACACCACTGGCAATTTCCTATCTAGCTTACAAAAAAGAAAATTACCAGATTCTGAGTGATTTGTCCTCCCTCTCACGCACACACACAAAAAGAAATGTGAAGAGAACAACAGAATGTACATCATCCTTATTAACATGTCTCTGTGTCCCCGGTGAGGACGCCCTGTGCAGAAAACACGAAGGACGACATTTAGGGGAGTCTAAACAGGTGATTTTGGAGAAATTATTTTAAACGAATAATTGCTAAAAGAATAAAGCTTGAAAAAAAGTTTTTGTTTTCTTTTTTTTTTTTAAGGACAAATCCACAAGACAATTGATTGTCTATTGTCACGGGTGGCTTGTCCTTCAAGGAGGAAACAAGGCTCAAACGTCCCTCCTGTTGCCATCCAGTGTGAGCACAGCGGCCACAGGCCACTATTCTTTCTCTGCTCCTTGGCCTTCCTGCCCGGCGTCGCACAGGTTCCCACAGGATGCCAACAGCCCGGGCATCCACAGAATGGTGCAGCCTATAGGACACTGGGGTGCTGGCCAAGGGTTTGCCCACCTAAGTGTTGACTGTGGTCTAGACCAACCATGAGCCACGTGTGCATGGGGCCAGGCAGCTCCTCTCGGTTTTGAGGGGGCAAACGGTCTCTTGTACCTCCAAAGTTGGGGATGGTTGGGAAAGGAGCAGTGAGCAATGGGCAGGAGGTGCTACGAGCAACCCCTGAGACAGAGGAAGGCAGGAGGGTTCACTGAACTCCTCTTCTGGGCATCCTGGGGTCACCCATAGCCCAAGAGGCACACGAGAGTGAGAGCCAGCGTAGAGGGCTGTCTGACAAGGGCCAAGGACTGCCCGGGGCTGCAATTCGGTGGTGGTGAACAAGTTGTCCTCCCTTCAGGAGATCAACAGTTCAGTCTGGTGACCTTGGAAAAGTCACTTCACTGCTTTGAGTCTCAATTTGCTGAACTATAAAACCTGAGATTCACCCCAGTGACATTAGAGCTTTACTCTAGAGATAAAACCAGATGATGTGTATTAAAGCCACTTGGTAAACTAGACATACTCTAACCACGTGACCCAGCCGTCACATCCCAGCATCCACACGGAAACCTGCACACGGACGTTTCTAGCAGCTTTATTCATAATTGCCAAAACTTGGAGGCAACCAAGGCGTCCTTCAGTAAGTGAATGGACAAATAACCTGGTACATCCAGACAATGGAATGTGATTCCGTGATAACAAGTAGTGAGCTACCAAGCCATGAAAAGACGTGGAGGAACCTCAAATGAATGTTACTAAGTGACAAAAGCCAATCTTAACAGGTACGGTTGGCAGGACCCCACCTCTGTGACGTTCTGGGAAAGGCAAAGCTGTGGAGGTGGTAGAAAGATCAGTGGTCGCCAGGGGGGTGGCGAGGGGAAGGGGCGCACAGATGGGGCACAGGGCATTTGTAGGGCAGCGAGGTCACTGAGCACGGTGCCGTAATGGAGGGCGTGTGTCATCGCAAGCCCACGGGCGTACCACAGCACGAGTGAGCCCTACGTCACCTGCATGTCCATGTAGGCCCCTGCCTCATAACAATGCGCCGCTCTGGAGGGCAGTGTTAACGAGGGGGGAGGCTGGGGGCGTTATGTGGGAACACTGGACTGGCCACTCAATTTTTCTATGAACCTAAAACTGCTCTAAAAAATGTCTATACTATAAAGTCTAAAAAACTACCTGGTAGCATTATTTTTTCATTATTATCATTGCTCCTTTGGGTGACCTCGTTCGTGGAGTCAGGCTGGTATTGCTTGACTGAACCCTTAACAGTGTCTCACTGCCAAGCTGCTCCTTCCTGCATGGGGGCTCCAGCATTAGCAGTAACGCCTGTAGGCATTAGTGAGCGTTGCGCACAACGGGCCCCGGATTGAACTGAAGGAAGCAAGGTGTGGAAGCTGCTTTAAAGGGAGCTCCCAGCCCAGCCCTGGGATCTCATGGCTGTAGGAAGGGGTGTGCACGTTCCCTCGCGAGACCCCAGGGTTCGAGGGAGGGCAAGTTCAGGAGGGCACGGGCCGATATAGGACACACTATCTGCGGCCATTCTACTTGGCTCAAATGAGTGTCTCTGCCTGATGCACCCGTGAAAACACCAATGGCTGGGAAAGGCACGGGGAGAAGCTTGGAGTCGGGTTTTGATGGGGTAGAGGGTGGGGTGGAGTTTGGGGTGTGGAAGGTTGTCGATGGCCTGGGAGGCAGGAGAAGAAACCCCAGATGGAGAAATGCTGCTGGAGCCAACCGCTGGGGCAGAGGCGGCAGAAGGACGGGGTCAGGGGGGGCTCTGCGCAGGCGGGAGCAGGGCCTGGGTGGGTGGGTAAAGGGGAGACACCCCGAGCCTCAGCTCTAAACATACTCTACGCTTTTCACTGACCTCCCAGGCCTGCCCTTACCACATCTCAGTGTCGGCTTCTGCTGAGTCTGCAGACGAATTTGGGTTTTCCCAGCACCCCAGGCCCCTACTCCTTACGGTCCAGAAGGCTGAGGCCTTTTGTTGCTCTTAGCTGCCCCGTGCCACACCCTCAGCCCTCACTTAAGCCCCACTGGTCCTTGCCTACCGGTGGGGCCTGCGTGCTTTAGCCCCTGTCTGTTTAAGGCCACATCTCAATCGAGGGGCGTGGGTTAGATGTTTCCGTTAAAAGGGACTGAAGGGCTAACATCCCCTTATGCCATGAGGAAATGATGGGGAGAGGGGGCTGAGCCTCAGGAACCCCTGGATGGAGGGATCCAGAAGGCAGCGGGACTCTTTCCACCTGTTGTCTACGTCTCCTGCCTCATGCTTGTGTCTTGCTACAAACTGGCCCATCTTCATGACAAAACAAACAGCCATAACTGCTGTGAAACTGATGAAAAAGCATGACTCACATTTAAAAATTCTAGGTTTTGCAATCTACAATTTCAGCTTCCAAAGACTCTGTTTGTCCTAAGTCCAAAGGTCACCATGAAAGGTCCTGATGGAAAAGGGGAGTTCAGTTCCCTCCCTAGGCCAATCAATGATGGGCCCGGGGCACAGTCATGCCTCACGTTTCTTGGGCCAATATTTAGGAACCTGTTGGTTATGCCGACCCCTTCTGTCTATCTCACCTGCCTACTAAAGAGGATGTTGCCTTCATCCACTCAATTAAATTAGAAGGTGACGAGACAATGTATGTTAAGTGCTATGTCTGTGTCCAGTGACATTACTTTTATTCACTGGGGAAACCCCCCAGCTGCTGCCTGAGGAGAATCCCTACTTGGCCTACCAGCTCTGATCTACATCCTTTAAGAGGGAGAAGAGAGTTCAGAGACGGCCTGAGAGAGGCCTCAGAGGTTGAAAAGAGGCAAGACGGAAGGGGAGGGGGGAGGGGAGGACTCACATGTGGGACGGAGAGGGTGGTGAGTTGCTTGGAAGAGGCTCTGAAGAAGCTGGGGCAGTGAGGGAGCCCGCAAGGACTGGGCTGGGGCATGGACTGGAACCTGTAATGTTCTTCGGGAAACGTGACAAAATGTTGGAATATCTTTATATGTAATGTTCACTCCTGACAACAGGTAACTCCGTGCAGAGAATAGAACTTGTGGGGTTTCATTACGTCAGATACAAAAATGCATAGAATTCTGGGGGAAATCAAAATGGTGGTGGTGGCAGCGATGATGATACAGGACATTTATTGAACGTTTACCGTGAGCCAGGCTCTGTGCCAAGCACGTTACGTGCATTTGATGTTCAAAACAATACTGGAAGGCATACTCAGTATCCTTTAAAGAACGACAAACAGATGAGGCAGTTGAGGCTTAGAGAGGATAAACGACAAGTCCAAAGACACACCTGTAAATGGCAGAGCTGGGATTTGAAATTAGGTAGTGTGATTTTGGCTGTGAGATGGAAGGGTGTGTGAGCTTGCTGTGTGGTGAAAGATGGGGCCATTCCTAGAAAATGGGTGCTGGGCAGACAACCCTGCTAAGCCAAGCAACTTTAACCCAGCAGAGTTACAGCTTCTGCTGGGCTTCTCCTGGCAGACGGTTGCTCCTTGCCATTGGGGTGAGATTAAGATGTCCTCATGTTGTTTCAAAGTCCTTCATCAGTCCCCATTGACCGCTCTCCCTGAAACCCAAGCTCTGATCTGGCCTCACCAATCAACACTGGCTAATGTGGCCGGCCCAGTGGCGCCTGGATCTAGCCATCCAGCCATCTTACTCACATCTAACCTACATTCTTGTTAATTTAAAACAATGTAACATCAGAGGATCAGGCAGTCAGAGTCAGGACTCAGGGGAAGTAGGAGACTGACCGTGGGAAGGCGTTGTGGTGACATTGGGACCACCTGCTCTGGGTGAGGATCTGAGGCTTCTCAGTAGACACTGGTCAGAACCCAGACAGAGAAGAGGCTAATGACAGCTCCCTCTATGCCAGGAGGGCTGGGACTTTGAGAACATGTAAGACAAAGCCTGGGAAGCCCAGAAATAACTAAAGCACCAGTGGGTTCTAGGGGATTGAAGTTCGTGCAATTTCGGGTGAAGGTGAAGACAACAAAATGTTTTACTCCAAGGTTGATGTGGCCCCAGAATCACAGGTCTTTTTGCTAACTTGTTGGTTTTAGGATGCTGTATTTTACTAATGTCACAAAGTCTTCCTACAGGTCACATTTCTGAGACCACATTCATTGTTTGGAGCTTCTCCAAGCCCAACATGACCACTCAGAGAGCAACTCACTGACTGCATGTTATCTAGAGACTTATGCTGTACAGCCCACGGTCAGGGGAAAATTTGAAACACCTAGAAAATCTCTCTAGCAAAACTGGCAGACTTCCTAGGGTGCTTGTTAGCCCAAACTCTTCTTTGAGAACTACTCAGTCTGTTAGTAAAGAATTCCTGTCTCTATCCCCAATTACCACTGGCTGCAGTGAGGGCCAGACATCCCCTGGAGCAGCAGGACAAGGCTGGAGGGAGGACCCCCTGGGGCCACCAATTCCTGAATCATTATGGGTCAAAGCAGTTGTTTGTTAACGATGACAGTCAAGACCCATCAGCGATAATGCAGTCAAAATGGAAATTCAAAATGGCTCAAGTCCAAGACGAGAGCAGAATCTGTGAATTAAGAGATATAGTCATCCTTTCTATGCCTAGGAAAATATATCAATTTACAGACCATCACCTCAATACCTGAGAGGGAATTCAGAGAAACAGAAAAAAAGAGGAATATGCAGAAATTGAAGTTGGCCTGTGCTCTGCTAGGTCATTTACAGTAGTAGTAGTAGGAATAGCACTTATGGAATATTATCATGAACCAGGCACTGTTCTAAGCATTTTACATGCATGAACTCATTTAATCTGACCACTACGTGATATGACCAGTGTGGGGCTGCCTATTGCTCTCAGTATTTCCTTGATTTCTGCCTTTTATAGGTGATCTGGGCTCACGTGATGTAAGGAATAACTTGTAGTAAGTGCTTGAAAATCTAGCATGAGCCACTAGATAAAAATGTTGAGGGAGCTCCCTGGTGGTGTAGTGGCTTAAGGCTTCGGCGCTGTTGCAGTCAGCACTGCGGCCTGGGTTCGATTCCCAGTCAGGGAGCTACCCACATACCAAAAAAGCAAAAAAAAAAAAAAAAAAAAAAAAAAAAAAAAAAAAAAAAAAAAAAAAAAAAAAAAAAGTTGATATTGGTTAAATTAACATCCATCTGTAAGGGATAATCCTTTACATATGTGTTAAATATCAACTCTGTGTTAGGCATGATCATAAACATTATTTCATTTAATCCTCATTGTCTTATAAAGCAGAAGGTACTTGGTGTAAAATGAAGTTAAGAGATTCCCAAGAAACTCCCACTCAACTTCTTCCAGTTAAAAAGTGCGTGGGACTAGGATTTGAGCCCAAACACTAGCTCTGACAACATCCAACAATGTCCTCTCTCCTGTATCTTACAGGCTTAGCTCTGTGTTAATATGTTTTCATTTCTTACTATTGCATTTTATGTTTTTAATAATGACTTTAACATAACCACAGTATGATCATCACACCTAAAAAACAATATTTCATAGAAAAGCCCATTTTATTTTCCCGGCTTGGCTCAAATATATCTTTTTAAATTGGCTTGTTCAAATCAGTATCCAAACAAGAACCACACAGTGCATTTTGTTATGTCTTTCTCTCTCTTGAATTTAAAAAATAATTGTAAAAATTTCAAAACTACAGAAATGTTGGAAGAATAGTATAATTATCACCTGTATACCTTCCAATGAGAGTCGCTGAATTTGGTATATGTCTTAAATCTCATTTCATCTATAAGTGTTCCACTTCTCTCTTTAAAAAGTCATTTATTTCTGGATTAAATGAAGTAATTTGAACTGGAAAATTTTCCACATACTTTACACTTCTGATTAAATTACTTGTGTTATCATTTAATGTATTCCTCTATGTCCCATACTTTCTGTGAGTTAGATCTAGAGTTTGGCTCTTTGATTTTTGAGGGAGGGGTAGAATAATGCTTCAAAGTGATGCTGTGTACTTCCAGTTACAGCCCATCAAGATGCCCATGATACCTGTTTCACTCAGACTTGATCTTTGGGTTCAAATGGTATCAACCTGTTCTTCACCTTATAGAATTCTCCACCAAACCTTACCTAATGGGTTTAGCAGCCTTTGGTGACTGTTGCCTCAAAACAACATTTTGTTAAGGTTTGGACACTGGAGAGTTCCCAATCTTATCATCCTTATTGTGCTTACTATCAATAGTTGTGTTTCCTCCATAACTTGCTCATAGCAACTACTTGGCTGCCGTGAGGTACAGTGTGTTTAGGAAAGGCAGGGTAACTACTTGATTCTTTTAATTTGTTTGTAAAATTTCAGAATAATGGTTTGGTGTTCTGGCAATTCCCAAGGTGACTAAGGAGGTTTTACCTATTGTGGTAGTGGGGAGGGGTGTAGGGGGTGTGAAATATCATGAACCCAGAAACTTTTACATATTCGATTACTTTCAGCCATGGCGATATGCTTTTTTCTTTTGATGTTCAAACTGTCCCATCTTCGGTAAGCGGGGGCGCCTTCAAGTTGGTTACTATGTCATTTTTATGTGATCACAGGGATCTTTGATAGCTTCCTTGCTTTCAGGCATGACAAGATGTTCCAGCTCAAGGACCCTGTGTTCCTTAGTGGGAAATGGCATCTAGAGACTACAATCTGGGAACTGGGGTGTTCATTGTTATTGAGTTATCATTATGTCTAAATCTTTTCAGTGGACATTGCTAAGAAATATCAAATTTTTAGAAAAAAAGAGAAATAAATCATGAGCAAATACTGATATTTTCAATTTGAAGTAATAATAATGAAAATTCTATTTAAATTTTCTGATTTTATTCATTTGTTTGTCTACATTTAATCTCCTTACCCTGAAAACCTTGGTTCCTTCCAAATGAGATTAGGGCAAACACATCTGTTTTATTTTATTTTATGTTTTCAAAATAATAATGTCAACCACCACCAATCAGATGACTGAATGCAGAAGTTTTCTTGCTATCTTTGTGGTTCTTTTTATTCTTGGGGTAGAACTCACTAGAGGTGTACAGTGAAAATACTGTGGTTGATGTCATTTGAAATAAGCCTCCCATGAGTGGTTATGCCACCAAGTAGATGCACAAGTAGGTTGTTTTCAGTTTTCAGTCCACTTTTAAGGGATTCTTCTTATTTAGTTAATTAAAGATTATATAAAACATTTACTGGTTCCAAAATCAAACTATAAAACAAGGTGCATTTAGAGAGGTCTAGTTCCTACTCAACTCAACTTCTTTCCATCCTGTTCTCTCTCTGCCCCCATGGTAATATTTTTAATGAGTATGTGTGTTTACACATACATATACATACATATATGGTATGTATACATACTAATTATATGTATATATTATGTGTGTGAACACACACCTATATATGCGTGTACATGTGTGTATGTATACATATTACATGTACATGCATGTATGCACACACACACACATGCACACATATGCCACAGCAGTGTATGGAGAGCTTTCTCATTCTCTTTCATAGCTGCATAGCCTTCAGTTTTAAGTATGTTCCATAGTTTATTCAACCAATCCCTTGTTTAAGGACATCTGGGTTCTCTTCAGTCTTTGGCTGTTACATGTTGTGCTGAGTGACTAGTTCTATGCACGCATCATCTGGTATTTTCCGGTGTGTCTTTGAGGTAGAATCCTAGAGGTGGGTTGACTGGGTCAAAGGGCATGTAAATCTGTAGTTGTGGTAGATATTGCTAAATTCCTATTTCTGGTAGTACCATTGTGAACTGCTCAGAACTAATGTGTACTGAGCGTCTGCTGTACGTCTCACACTATGCTGGGCTGCATGTAAATATTAAACTCTTGGAGACTATGCTGCACTTGATCTTGGCAAAACTTGGCTGCTTTGCTGATCAGTGAGGTTTTCAGCTGGCTTGGGCTTCGTGCTTTCCTTCTCCTCTTTGAAATGTTAGTCCAGTTTGGTGTGGAAAGCACATATTGGGGGCCTTGGGTATAAGCAGAAATGTGCCCCTCAGAGTAGCCCAGAGATCTTGTGAAGTTGTGTGAACTGCAGTGAGATCTTGTTCTACAGCAAGATTCAGTCCGTGGTTCTGCAGGTGGAGATAACATTTATAGTGTTGAGCCTGGTGGGCTGATGGTTCTAAGTGTAAAATCCATCACACAGGTGAGACTTATTCACGCAACTGAGAATGAAAGCAAATTCCAAACGAGTATTTCTGCATGCTGATTCTGACAAAGTTTCCACTAGAGATTTGTGGTTGGGAGATGAGAGGTAAAAGGCCTTACAACCCAGCTCCATGGCCACCAGTTGCTTCCTGCATTTGCTTTCCACATTCCTCTTCTATTATTATAACCTGTCCCAGGTGGGGGCTCCCATTCTCTATTTGGTCAATCACCTTACCATACGTGAAATTGTAGGAGTGGGGCTCTCCCCCTGTACCTTACATGTCTTATTTAATACAACAATAATTCTATGAGGCAGGTCTTGTTATCTGCAATTTCTAGATGAGAAACACAAAGTTCAGAGAGGATAGGTGACAGGCCCACTTCAAACATGACATGAAGTAGTGAAGTCAGCCTGTACTTTTAACCGTGGCACTGAGGCCCAAAGCCTGTGAGAGGATGAAGCACAAGAAGGTCAAAGAGTCCTCTAGTCCTCACATCCCCCAATTCCCATATACTTCTTCATCTGAGGAAGGGACCCAATGAAGGGTGTTGGGCTGGATAATTAGCCTGCACAGTGAGCTTATTTTTCTCATTGATGTCCCCAAGTCATCATTTGTCCCCACTCACTTGCCCTGCTCAGCCACAGATACTGGAGCTTGGCCACCCATAGACTCAGGCCTCTTTGGTTGACAAACACAGGAAGACAGATCATGCCAGCCAATGCTCTTAGTGGGCAGAGCCTCGAATGCAGCTTCACAGCCCATGGCAGTCACATGGCACTTCTGTGAGTTCCAAGCTGTACCTTTTCTCCTTTACTTCTTGTCCTTTTCCTCATGTGCCTGTTCTGACTGGATGCTTGAGTCAGACTCCCCATGCAATCCCCCAGGTCATATGATTTGAACCCTATGCTAATCAGGGTAACCAGTTCTAGGACTAGGATGCCTCCACACAAGGTCCAAGGAGGCTGGACACAGTGGCCCATGTCAGAGAGGATGTCCTCATCTCCCTCTAAACCTTCCTCTGTATATCAGATGGTCCTGTTTTTCCCTTGGACCTAGCATACACTGCCAGGGGGAGACGAGAGATTTCAATCCTTTGTGTTCCTGTGAATTTTCTTCACACTCATTTGTAAAACCAGGACCAGGGCTAACAGAAAAGGTGAATCATACGGAGAAAAAGGTAAAAGTGGCTGATGTCACCAAGTGGGTGAAGGCATTTCCACCTTTTCCCTCTTGAGCATAATCACTATATTTCAGTGTCAACTTCTGCCCAACGAAACTCCTGTTGAGCACTTATCCTCAGAACCCTGAAGGAAAAAGGTCCTACATTAATTTTTCTTTGCCTCAATTGCCCTTAACTTCTCCCATGGAGATAGGCTGCTTCATTTCGCCTCTGCTTCTTCCAGTAGGACCCAGCTAAGTGGACCCCAAACCACTCTCATTCTGTAAACATGATCTCAAACCACCTCCCTTCCTCTTTGCCATCTTTGAAAATTAATTTTTCAACTATTACTCCAGTCCTCTCTAGAGATCCAATTTGTGGGCGGGGCCATGCTCAGTGTCCTTGGTGAGTTATAACGGTAACCATCGGCATTGCCTTCTTCCTATCATCTTTCCAATAATCTGTGCATCTAGGACATGTCTTCCTCTCATTTTCATTCTCTGTTGTCAAAACTAATTTTGCTATTCTCATTCTGCATACTTAAAAGCTCAGAGTGAGTTAGTGTGGCATCTGTGCTTCCCCCTGGCTAGCTGTGCTTTCTAGATTAGTATCCACAGTAGGTTTAATTAGCACAATATTTACCTCTACTCCTTGCTCATTAATAAAGATATCATGGCAGAGCAGGCTTCTGTGACAACACTCCCGAGCCATATCCAGGTGTATGAACGTGAGAAGAAGGCCATTTGGTTACTTGTGTGGTAATGGACATAATAATGTGTTCATAATCATTTCCCCAGGGCTCTGCAGCCTCCTCAAAGCAACTGTTGTACAATTATTTGTTACTTTCAAAATTATTTTTTTAAATCAATAGAGTGCTTCTGAAATTTTAAAAAAATATTCTCTCCACGACTCCTCCCTGTCCACATTCTTCTAATTTATTCATAGCCCATAAAATGGCAGAATATGAAACAAAGTCAAAGGTCACAGAGCTGGAGGAAGAGAAGGGAAATAATGACACGCCCTGTGAGAAGTCGCTCGTAGCTACCTACCATGGGTAGGAGCACACCTGTTTGTCTTGAATGGTGACTGTCAGGGGATTTTTGGTTATCTACCATTTTTTTCATCTGCACCAACTGGAACTCATGTTTTAGCCAGAAAATTTCATAAACCAATTCAGAGACCTCTCTCTGCAGCACTTACTGTAAACTCTTCAGTTGTTGGTTCCAGAGTTCCAAGAGTATTTGGGCAGCACAAAGAACTCCTTCATGTGAAATATTACAGTGGGGCCATTGAACATGACAGTTATACGTTATCAGTGTATCTGATAAGAATATAATTGCCCTCCCATGGTGATGTTCACAAGACACCTACGAGAAGTGTGGAAGTGACATAGAACACGAGGGCTGTCGGTAAAGTCTCCAGCCATGTAAGATGAAAAATGGAGGCATTTATGGCTGGATTGTTTCTGGACAGCCCCATTAACAGAAGCGGGACGTGGAGACAATGGTAACAATAACTTACAATTGGATAACAAGGTGGCTCTTAATTAGTGCTGCATCAGAGGCTTTACAAACACCCCCAAATATGGATTCAGTTGATCAGTGCCTGAGGTCCAGGTACGTGTATTTCGAAAAAGTTCTCCCCAGGTCCCTCTTCTGCACAGATGCTGCTTTGGAGGAGCATTAACTTTGCTGCACTCAATGCCCTTTTCCACGCCACACAGCAGCCCGATGACACTGTGTCCGTCTGGTCAAGTGCAGGGTCACTTCTCCTGACATATTACTTGGCCTCTTTCTTGGCCACTCACTCCTTCTGTTAAGGTGCTCTCTTCTGCCCTTGCCTTCAGGGACACCACACTCCTCTGTGTTTCCTCTGGCTACAGTGGCTGCCGTTACTCAGTCTCTTCTGCTGGATCTTTTTTCTCAACATCATCTCAGTGTTGGCGAGCTCCCGGGCTCAGGCCCTGCCGAGCCTCTCTCTCCCGAGGTGACTGCATCCAGTCCCGTGGCTTCAAACACCAAACACCTGATGAATACACTAACAAATTTCTCATTTCCACCTTCAGCTCCAACCTTCCTTCTGAACTTTAGACGCCTCCATCCAACTGCCTAGGTAACATCTCTCCTTAGATATTTAAGACATTACAAGTCTAACATGTCTAAAATAAAATAGAATTCTTGGTCCCTCCAAACACGTTTTTTCCCTTTGCTTCCCCATTCCACGCAATCACCTGCTCAAGCCAAAAATCGAACCTATCTTCTAGTACTCTTTTTCCCACATAGCCAATCCATCAGCAAGACTCATCGACACTATCTGCAACATATAGCCTGCAAGTGTCCATTTCTCTCCATCTCCCTCCTATCACCCTAGACCAACCCACCATCATCTTTGGCCTGAACTAGTGCAATAGCCTCCCAAATGGTTTTCTTGTGTCTGATCCACTTTCCTCAGAGTGACCAAAGAAATCTTTTAAAAGCAAAAATGAAATTGTGACCTCTCATTCCTTCACAAAACACACCCATGGCTTTCTAGCTCTCTTAGAATCAAACCTCAGTTTACTACCTGTGTTTGCAAAGGGCTACAGGATCTATTTCATGCTCCCCTCTCCCCTTCACCCACCATGCTCCAGCTATGGCACCCTTTTTTATTCCTTGAACACCCCGAGTTTATTTCTATAGTAGAGCCTTTGAATTACATGTCTCTTCTACTGATTGACTTTCCCCATCATCTTTCCATGGCTGGTTCCTTCTCATCGTTCAGATCTCAGCTTAAATGTCACCGTTTCATATATACCTGCTATGACCCCTCCCCACTCTGCCCCCCATTATAAAGCAATTGTTGGGTCCCTCTCTTTCACACTCCCCTGTTTATTCATTTGCATACTATTTATCCCCAATTTATTATTTTTTAAATTTATTTATGCACATTAGAATGACAGCAGGGACCTTGTCTCGTGCATATTTAAAATATTCCCAGCCCTAGATAACTATTGAATGAATCAATCAATTTACTTAACTGAGTCAATTTGGCTAGGAAGAAGGCTTGATCATCCTTTTTTATAGATGAGAAAAATGTCATCTAGTTGGGCCAGATGACTCATTCAAGTTCCCATAGCTAGAGCAGTGGCAGGGCAAGTCTTCTAATTCTTACTCTAGCCTCCTTTCCACTTACATTGAGGCTGCCTCCAGATGGAGAATTCCACCTGGAAAAAAGTCCTCAGCTTCCTTTAAAAAAGAAAATGTTGGGGAGTTCCCTGGTGATGTAGTGGCTAAGGCTTCGGCACTGTCAACATTGCGGCCTGGGTTCGATTCCCAGCCAGGGTGCTACCCACATAAAAAATAAATTAATTAATAAAATTTAAAAAAAAAAGAAAAAAGAAAATGTCCCGTACACCAATGCCTAATAGGAATGGTATACAGACTGTGGGTTCCCATGCAGAGAGAAGCAACATATGCCTGAGTCCTAAGCTTTGGTGGATTTCTGCTGACCAGATGTGACACGACCTTCAGGAAGGGAACACAGTGAAGCACAACAACAATTAAATAGGGGCTGTGCGTGCGTGCATGCGTGCGTGCGTGTGTGTGTGCCTGCGTGCGCATGTGCGTGTGTGTGTGTGTGCGTGCGTGTGTATGCGTGTGTGTGTGTGCGCGTGCGTGCATGCGTGTGTGTGCGTGCGTGCGCGTGTGCATGTGTGTGTGCGTGCGTGCGTGTGCACGTGTGTGTGTGTGTGTGTGTGTGTGCTCACACCACTCTTCACTGCGGCTCCTTCGTGCTTGTGCTGAACCGATGACCCTAGGGTGAGTCATAGCCACCAGGATGCATTTCCTGGGAGTAAACCACCAGCACCTCCTTCACTGATCATTGCTCATCTAGGAAAAAAGCCTGAGGGGAAAGTTCAAATGGACCACAAGGCAGAGTTTGTAGGCACCTCTGTGATTAGAATTGGGACTGTCCTTCTCAAGTGGAGAAGGAGATCTTCAGTTTGTCTTTGGTAGGTGACCACCTGGCCATTTTCCCCCCAGTTGAACCAGTAGCAGTGACAGCATTTACCCAGGCTTGAGTGTTTCAGAAAATGTGTAAGAAATTGTTCCTATAGCAACAAGGACATGGCAGCTCAGATCTGCTGCCCCAGCTGGATCGCAGAATGTAGCAGGCGAGTTCTTTCCTCTCCTTGAAAAGGAAAATCATCATGTACTTAAGCATACTTTAACCTCCGCGTAGCGCTCAGACCTGCTGGTTCAGAAAACGCAGCCGGGTTGCCAAGCCTGCATTTCCAAGCTCTCCCAAGGACACGCAAGGAAGGGAAGAGGCCTGAAACCTGCTCACGTCCTGGTGACTTTTCTTAAGTCTCTGGCTTATTCTGGGCTCTGGTCATTTCTGTTTTGTTTGCCAGCTAATTGTAAGTCTTAGTACCTGGGCTTCAAACTCCAGCATCTACCCTACATTTCCCTTGGTTTTCCTGTTGGAGCTAAGGAGATTGTCGTGGATAATGAGGACCAACCAGGCTCTGTTGCTCTGTGGACTCTACCCTGAGTGAAAAGAACTGGCTGAGGAACAGGAAGTCAGCTGGGCATTTTACTAGCTGTATGACAGTGAGCAAATCCTTTAATCTCTGTGTTTTAGCTTCCTCAGTTCTAAAACTGGATTAAACATTATAGGATTATTGTAAGGATTTAGTGCAGAAAGCAGACAAAGCATCTGGTCCAGTAGTGGCCCTCCATAAATGCTGATTCCCCTTAATTCTTCATTCCTCAGGGCACACCTTCAGGAGGACAGACTTTCTAGACACAGGCAGAGACTGCTGGGAGGAGAGAGCTTCCTTGATGGGCTAGTGCAATCATGCAAAAACTTCACCTTTTAAAAATGACTCTCTCTCTCTGTTCTTTCTCCTTGATTCAGAGTGGCTTTGTCTAGTCTAATAGCACCCTGACTCACCTACTTTTTGCTTTCCTTATCCTCCCACCTTCACACACACTACAGGACCACTCCCTTAATCATTAAGCTCTCAGCACATCAGATTCTGGTCAGCATCAAGCAGGAACAAAGCCTCAGGTCTGTTGATCACAGAAACAGAGTTTTGGTCAAACTGAAGATAACATCTTGACCTCCATTGTGATTTTAGCCTTGGACCCATGAAGGCGAAACAACCCTACCACCCTATCGGCCACATCCTCTCCAAACCAGGCAGAAGGACGCCATAACTAGCACCAGGACCTCATGCAATATCAGCTGCCTCCTTCCGTAGCCCTGACCAATCAGTGGTTAGTTTCTCCTGAGGCCAATCTCCTTGCCTTGCAAATGGTCACCTTCTTTCTCACTGTATCCTCAATGGCCTTTCTGCTTCTATTAGATTAGAACCTCATTCAACTGATTTAGGTCATACTTACCTCATTTAATTTTAATAACCTCTTTAAAGTCCCTTTCGCAAATACTGTCACATTGAGTGTTAGGGCTTCAACCTATGAATGTTGAGGGGACACAATTCAGCCCTAACCATGTCCCTGCCATAGTGCCTGACACATTCCACAGCAAAGATGAGGAAATCGGCTTAGACCGAGCATGTGAGTGTTATATTGACCACCTCCACTCCTAAACAAGCAACTCAGAAGTAGCCTGTCTCAACCAGTGTCATGCTGATGCAAAAGGGACAATACATTGTGGTAAAAAATTTTCATAAAATCCTTCTTCTTCTAAGAACTGCCAAGGGCTGCTCAGCAATATTCATTCATTTGCTCATTCATTCAACAAATGCTGTGTGCCAAGCATTGGGCTGGGGTCTCGGATACAAGAGACACATCCTTTCCTCAGGGAGCTCATGGTCCCGTGGAGGAGGTCATCATTAATAAGAGTCCCTTAAATACATCTTGCTCACTCCGGTAGTTCTGTGACGGAAAAATACAAGGTGTGAGAGACCGTGTAACGTGTACTGACCCAGGCTGGAGCAGCCAGGGGAATCTGGAGCTTCCTGGCAGAGCCAGACGACAGGCTGCCTTCTCTCTGCAGGAAGCACCTTGAGCCTATTACTGCCCAGTCCAGGACAGCCCAACTCTCATCAGATTGTTCTGGGTGAGCCCTGGGTAAGGCTCCTGTCCCAGCACAGGCCGTCAGCAATGGCCTACTGATTCCTCCTCCCACCTCCCCAAAGCTGTGTGTTGGTCCAACAATGGCCTTCTGAGGATCTCGGTAAAAATTCCTTGAAGAGGAAAACAAAATTTTAAATGGCAGAAACAAAGCCATCCTACTGACACAGTTTTCTGGCAAGGTTGGGTGGGAGGTGGGTAGTGGCATCTCCCCTAACAAAGCTATTCACTCGCGCACCGTGAGTCAGGGGACGAGATGCGAACAGGATGCTGGGGACACTGCTCCTCCACTCATGAGCCATCGGGGCCAAGCAGCCTGCCCTCCCCCCACCCCAGGAAGTATTGCTGAACTGTTTGTGATTAATTATATTTGTGAACTCTCCTTTCTAAAAAAAAAAAAAGAAGAAGAAGAAGAAGAAAGAAAGAAAAAGATGATTCCAGGGAAAAACAATTGGGCAAAGGGAGCAGGCAGAGCACAATGAAATGCTTAAGTGCAATCTCATTTTTGTCTAAAAACAAAAAAGAGAAATCCCTTGTTCTTGTGAGAGTGCTAGCCTGGACAAGGGGCTGTAAGACGTGCTAATAAGGCAGGGCTGGCTACCAAAAGGCTGCGAGACTGAAAAAAACACTCTGCCATGTTTTTCTGCTTTCCTGGTGCATTCAGGCTCCCCAACATGCCGCAGCCCCTCATTCTGCCCACGTGAGGGAAGGACAGTGTCACACCCTTCCTCTGTGCACCATGTTTTAAGGAGCATTTGTTGGGTGCGTCTCTGTGCTGTGCTGAGGACAGGAAACGCTCTGGAGGGATATTTGCTGCTACACTGAAGTCCCAGCCTATGCTACTCTCAGAGTGTATGTTTCTGGTTATGAAAGTGTCACCATCCTTGCTGTCAGGAGGCCAGCTCTCCTTTCTGAACATGGTCACAGTCCCTCCTTTGCTTTCTAAAATGCAGTTTCAAAAAAAGATCCAAGCTTATCCTCATCGTGATGAAGTTGAAAGTAGGTCCTTGGCCCCAACGCCTCTGGGGGAGCAGTGTCCCCAGCATCCTGTTCGCATCTCGTCCCCTGACTCACGGTGCGCGAGTGAATAGCTTTGTTAGGGGAGATGCCACTACCCACCTCCCACCCAACCTTGCCAGAAAACTGTGTCAGTAGGATGGCTTTTGTTTCTGCCATTTAAAATTTTGTTTTCCTCTTTAAGGAATTTTTACCGAGTGAGGGGCTTGCCTGCGGTTAAACGTGTCAGAACGGTTGTGCATGAAATGTGAGGCGTCAGTAGGCTGGGTCCTGAGAGATGAGCGTGTCAGACAGTTGGTGTATGGTCGCATAATGCCTAAGTGAGATCTACTTTTGAGACAGTCAGTGCCTCATACAGAAATTGGGAGGGGAGGGGAAGAGGCTCAGAATCTGCTGGGCCTCTTTGTTCAAAATTCCAGAAGGGGAGGAATGGGGCTGCTAGGACCCCTCAGGGAACGTGCAGTTTCTCAGGGGCCGTCTCCATCTCTCCTAATGCTCTTCGCTGTTCCCCACTTCCATCAGGGTTGCCAGCCACAACCCTGCCCTTCCTGTTCCTTCTGCACCCACTTTCCTGAACTCCTTCATCCAGCCTCCGCTCTGACCCATGGCAGCAGACCAACAATTTTATGTTTCTGAGCCATTTGGGCACCTGGAGTTCAAATTCTCTCCTTAATTTTCCCACAACTTTCTTCAGACCTGTCTGAGGAGTGAGCCTTAAAAATCATCCACCTTACTAATGAGATGCGCCTCAGTCACTTCTCTCCATGTCTGTGGACAAACGGAGGCAGGTTTTATTTTTCCCTTCTTCATACTTGGCCTTTTCTAGGTGGGCCACCTGTAAGGCACTTGTTCTAGAACACAGATCCTGGAGGTGGCTGGATACCACGCCCCAGACCCCTTGTCATCGCCAATGGGTGTAATATATTCCCCCCCAACACCCAGCCCTGGCGGTGCCTCTCACCTTTGCATTCAAAGAGGGTCCTTCACGAACCCAAGCAACACTGAATTGAGGACAGATGTCACATTCCCCTTAGTAGTACATGCCAGAGTTGTCAGAACAGGAAGATTCTGTACAAAATCAATTAACAATGTCTTCTAAAACCCTATCAAGGGGTAACAGATTTGGAGAAAATGAGAGGTGAAATTGGGGTACATAGCCTTCCAGGCACATGGAGATAATTTTGTGACCAGAAGACAATCCTAACCCTAATGGTAAACTATAGCACCCCAAAATATCCATGTCCCAGTCCCCACCATCTGAAAATGTGTTACCTTGCATGGCGATGGGACATCAAAGATGTAATTTAGGTTAAGCTCGTTGAGATAGGGAGTGTACCCTGGGCCCCATCTGATTACTCGAAGCCATAAGAGCAGAGAAACTTCTGCTGCCATAGCCCGTGGGAGACGTGACTACGGAAGAAAGGTCGGGAGGGTGAGTCATGGCTGGTCTGGAAGGGAGGGCTCCAGGAGTCAAGAAATATGGGGGAGACTCTAGCAGCTGGGAAAGACAAGGCAACAGATTCTTCCCTACAGCCCCTAGAAAGAAATGCAGCTCTGCCCACACCTTGCCTAGCCCAGTGAGATCCTTGTGAGACTTTTAACTTACAGAACCGCAAAGTAATAAATTTGTGTTGTTTAAAACCAAAAAAGAAAAAAGAAAAAGAAAGCAATTAACAGAGAACATCATGGAAATGGAACCCTTTGCTACTCCTGTTATCCCAGAGCTGAACCTGTGCCAACCAATGAAGCAGGCAGCTAAGAAAAGGTCAAGTTGGATGGGCTACCAAGATGCTTGGTCTGATTTAGCAATGATCTGGAGTGAGGGATATTTTTAAGTGGTGGAATTTATGGATGCTAAAGAAATTGGCCCACTTTCCATTCAGTCCCTCAGGATGTTAGAAGGCTCCTGAACCAGAGTGATTTATTCAATGATCCCCGTGGATTCAGCGAGGTGATGTGCTTCCCCAGTCTTGCTTCCTGGCCCACATGTCTCCGTCCTCAGCAGACTGACAGGTACGTATGTGCATTTCAGTCACTTCCTAGACAGCACTCGGTTACTGAGCCCTCGCATAGCTCCAAAGTCAGGAGGCAGAACAGGGAGCAAAGCTCCCAGCAGCTTCCCTTATTTATAGGCAGATGAATACCATGATAACAACTGACCTTTATGGGACACTTATGTGCCAAGCGCTGCACTCAGATTTTGACTAATGAGTATATTCCCCCATTTAAGGTAGTTTGCCAACAGTGCCCTGTTCTCAGTGTGCTTATTCCGAAAAGTGTCCACATGCAGTGTGGGGCTGTGATAAAGCCCTTTGCTTTTGCACAGATGCAGTGATGGTCCCACCAAACCCTGTCTTCCTTGTGCAGGGAGTCCAGGAAGTTTCGTGAGCCCTCCCCTGTCACTGACCCTGGATCATTGCTCATCTGAACCTTGACAGGCTTCCAGAAATCTCCACAGAGGAGAAAGTTTGCAGGCTGCAGGTTCTCCCCTCATCCCTCACCCACCTTATAACAGCCTCGTTCCATCCATGTAGAATTGCTTTCTATTTTGTCTGAGAATAAAATGAGAACAGTCAAGGGTTAGCCATGGGAGAGGTGAAAAATGGTCACTTTCTGGTTCTCTTTTGAAAGTAGAGCCCGAAGAATGTCCAGATGGATTCTCTCATTGGTGACAGGGGTGAGAGAAATTCTCTCTCAGGGTCCATGCTTCTCCCCATACTACCAGCCAACATTTAAAACACTTTTCAAAAAAACCAGAGAATTTTCTCCACTTCATGAGATTCTTTGAAGATAAACAACAACATCACACCAAGATGCTTGGCTGTTGGCCAAGCTCACTCATGAGCTAAGCCTCTCAGACAGGTGTCAAGTCTGTGTTGCAATAAAACTCCTACCTCCACCTGGCTTCTGTGTGGTCTGTGTTGCAAGTGGTCAGGAAGGAGTTATAGTTAAGAGTAGAGTTCTGAAACCAAAATTCCTGGGTTCAAATCTCAACACTTATATTTACTATATGTGTAACCTTGGATGAAGGACTTCCAACCTCAGTTTAAAATATAGGTAATAGTCTATTCCTCATAAGCTTATGTGCATCATGGCCATAATGGCCATGCTAATGATCCCGTGTTTGCAGGCCAGGCACATTTTCAGATTATGATAAATACCAGCCAGGAGGGATGTAAAGCTCTAGAACTCTCAGAATGCCTGCCTGCCCATCCCCACTTTCTCCTGAGCTTAAAGTGTAGTTAAGTGCACCTCCTAGCAAGTGCTCAACAGCATCACCTAGGGGTGGCCTGGCCCTTGCCCAACACAGCATAGAGACAGAATGGGGACATTCTCTCCTCAGGGACCTCCAAAGCCACAGGCATCTTCCTTTCTGTGTGAGAAAACCTTCACACGGGCAACATGATTCTGTGGACTCAGAAATTTCTGTGTGTGTAGAGATGTAATCTGCAAACACTCCCACAGGATTTTTCTTTTCCTTTATAGATGGTCCCCATGAACCCAGACCAGCTCAGGAATGACAGCCATGGTAGTAAGTTAATCAAAAAGCAAAAAAAAAAAAAAAAAAAAAAAAAAAAAATAGGATTCTGTGTGAGAATATAGTTGTGATGTGTGGGATGCTGAAGAATATTTTTCACACCAAATGTGTGAGAATAGCTGAAATATCAACATTATGTTTCATTGACATCTGGATTTCTTCATCTGATATCTCCTTTTTATTTTGTTATTTTAAGTATTCAGTATGGTTCAGGATAATTTTTCCTTCACAGCGTAAGCAAATGCCTGGGGGGAAATTAACTTAAAAAATGACTTTCAGTCATTTGAAGAAGCAAAAGCAAAATTACCGGCTGAATTCAAGCCAACTTATAGTTAAATTGCTGGTGCTGTCCTGCAGTTTGGATAACCAAATGTAATGGAAACATTGCATTATTGTTAAGAATGAAAGGGACGCCTGTGATCTAGAAATATATGAGAGGAGTGGTGGGGGTGGGGTTCTTCCTCGTGACTGATTTTAGCATGGCTTCTAAATCAACTGCAACCTTCTTTAGGACCCAGTAACACAAGATGTGTCCTCTGTCACTGTGACATAACACTGCTACACGTGTGTGTGCAAGCACATACACACCCAGACACTACAAACACACCTACATAACATGCATGCATACACACATGCACACCAATGTGGCACAGGAGCACAATACACATCTCCACATACACACACCCCCTATACAATATATAGGCTCAAAAAACACATGCCCACAAAACATGCATAAACACACAAGCACCTCACAAACATGTATGCTGCACCCACAAGCCAATATCACACTGCACATGGACCGCACAATCCACATGAAGCTTGCATAACCCACAGCTGCACCCTGCACACACACACTCTGACCTTCCTCTTGGTCCTCATGGGCCCCAGCCTCGATATCTTGACAGAAGCAGCTCACTTGGGTAAAGAAAGGGCTGCCTATACCATCTTAACTTTGGTTTTGCCTCAACTTGCAGGGGTCTAATAACCTAATATGCTGCTATAAATATCACACAATCTTTATAGAGGAGCCACATTAATACCTTATTTTCAGGAGAGGTGTGAAGACTTTGGAATTAAAATCAAGACAGTCCATGGACAAGAGATGGAAGAGTATGTTTCCTTTCTATAAAAAACTAAACAGTATTATGTGCTGATTTGGCACAATTTGTTTGAACAGAGTATGAGAGAACATATGAAACTTGGAACAAGTGGTTTCAATGAACATTTTTGCGGCTAGAAAAATATTATCCCATGTACATGACTTGGACTTGAATTCTCCATATACCCGCTATGTATGCGTATTTCATGAGTTTAAAAAATATACAAATGTATTATCTAGGATTTGGTTCAGCTGTCAAGTGACATAAAACTCAAAATAGTATTGACTTAAGACAAAAGAAGAAAAATAATTCCCGTGTAAATATAAGGTGTCCAGGGTTGGTACAATCATCAGGGACCCAGGCTTCTTTTCTCCTGCTGCTCTGATATCTTCAACATACGGCTTCCACTTTAGGATCCAAAATAGCTGCTCCAGCTCCAGCCATCATGCACACATTCCAGCCAGCAAAAAGCAGTAAAGAAAAGAAGGACATGCACCTTCCTTTCAAGGACACTTTCTGGGGGGTGCCATACAATACATCCACCTACATCTCACTGGTCAGGACAGTTACATAGCCATACCTAACTGCAAGGAAGGCCTAGAAATATGCTATTTATTCTAGGTGGCCATGGGCCCAGCTAAAATTGGACATTCCATTATTATGGAATAAAGGGAAAATGGATATTGGAAGATAGCAATAGGTTTCTGTCATACATTAAAAAAAAAAAAGAATAAAAATAACCTCCACTCAGAGTTAATCACTGTTAACATTTTAATATATTGCATATACATGCATGCATATACAATTTATTTTACAAAACTAAGTTCATAATGTATACATTGTTTTTGGTTTTCATCTTGTGAATATCTTTTCATGACTATATACAGATTATCTGTCCTTTTTTTAAGCTCAAAATTAATCTAATCCATGTTCACCTAATAAAATATGGATGTTATACAAATCACTCAAATAAATATTCTTGCTTGAAGCATTCTTTGGTTTGGGTGGGGTTCAGGGTAGGGATGTGAATTCACATCAGGTAAAAAGCTGGGAGCTTTGAGAATCTATGAGAGGGTAGGGTCCTTGGATGAAGGAATGGACACATAGGGCTGTGGGCACCCTGAGAATGCATGTGGACAGGACTCTTGGTGGGGACTCACCCCTGCACAGGCAGGAAGGTGCTCTGGAGGGAGGAAGAGGGGGCAGATCCATGCTTCCTCCTCATCTCCAGCCAAACCCTCAAATGCTGCTGGCTGGATAATTGAGCTCATGATATTCTGGGAAAATTATTTTATGAATTCTGCTGTTTATGATACTTAGGGTTTTATTGCCTTAGCAACCTTGCCTAGGTTTTAGAATTCTTCTCAAAAGATCAGGGGATTACATGGCAGATAAGCATCCCGAGTGGTGACTTAGCTGCGACTCCGAAATACCAGTCCCCACCGGCTCTCGTTGAATAGGCCTGCTTTATTCACTTGGTGCCCGCAAGTGTGTCACAGAAAAACAGCCTGCTTAGCATGCTGCAGTCTGCCGTAATATCTTCCTAAACCATCAATTCAAATCAACTCTGTGCTCAGAAGCCTCCCCTGGGTTCCTGTTTCCTCTTGCATCAAAGCTCCTCCAAAATCTGCTCACTGCCACTGACTGCTCCCCACTCCCCAGGACACACATCGCACTAAAGCTAATGACACCTCAGGTGCCCCCTTTCCAGAGCCAAGCTCTTTCTTAAGTAAGTGAGGTTTAGAGAACCAAATGGACTCTATCCCCCATAAACAATGTAACAGCGAACGGTATTTAATGCCTCTGAGCCCCTGTTTCCTAGTGTGTTTAATGGAAATAATAAAAACGGTACCACAGGGGCATGGGTGAACAAGATGAAATCATGCCAGAAAAGTGTCTGGCCCATGGTAAGGGACTAAGCCATGTGGCTTTCCTCTCCCCGTCCCCTTCCCTGTAGTTATTCCCCTCTGTTTAGGGCTTCTCTCCTGCTCAGACTTTGCAGTGGGTTGTATTCCCACTGGATGACCCTTGCTCAGCGCTGCTCTGTACCCACCAAGCTGGGCAATTCCAGAACCTATTGGCCTCTCTTGCAGCTGAGGTTCTACTCTCTGGCTTCCCTGAGGAGCCATGGTCTCCCAGCTCCACTGAAAGTCTCTGCTGTCCTCATGGGCCTACACGCTTCTCTCGTAAATCGTATAGGTCTTGGCCGGAGAGCTGGGGCCTTGACACTCAGAGGAAACTGCAGGCTGCCTTGGGCCCCGTCCCCCTTCCGGAACCTCTTGTCTCCCCAGAGGATTTCTGTCTTCTTTCTTCTCTAATAAATGACAGAAAAACTCTAAAACCATGTATACACCTTTCTCGGGCTAGAAGCTGAAATATAAGTTAGACTTAAAAAAAAACTTCAAAAAAATGCAATACTTCTGAACAATCAAAGCTAAAGCTAAAAAAGGAAAAATGGGGAAATTTTCCCTCAAGTTTGACATGCAAAGGATGACTATCTATAGTACACTTCCCCAGCGGTCCTAACAGATAAGAGAAAATTCAAAGTGTTTTAGAAAGGAGAGACAAATGGTCAATCTCAGTGGTAACGAAATAAATGTGCTTTAAATCATTAATGAGGTACCATGGATGCCCGTTGAATTCAAAGAACATTTTAAAATAATAAAACCCAGTACTATAAAAGCTGCAGAGAAACTGGTACACACAGAGTGCCGCTGGCATTGTAAATTATTACCGTCATTTTGAAAAGCAATTTAGAAGTGCATTTCAAGAGCCATGAAAATGTTTTTGCCCTTTAGCTGACAATTTTCATGTCAAGATAATTATACAAAATAAAAATAATTATGTGCATGAAAGTAATCTTTGTGAAGTTATGTATAATAGCAAACATATAAACAACCTAAATGCCTAACGGTAGGAGAGTGGTAAATTAAATGTTACTCTATAATCTCAGTGTAAATTGTGCAGTCATCGAAATGTAACTGTAGAGACACTACCACTTACCATCTCACTAGTAGCTGACTTCCTCAGTCCCCAAATTTCAGAAAGAACGAGAAGGCAATCCTTTTATTTCCTGGCTCTCCACTTAACAGCCCTGTGTATGGCCCTATCTGCACGCCTCACCCTAACTGCTCCTGTCCTTTTCTCAGGTTAATCTCTCCACCTGTCCTCGAGACCCTCTCTGTCTTTATTCCCCACCATCTCACCCCCTCAAGTAGCTATGGTTTCTGAAATCAACCTTGGCCTCTCAGCCACCTCTTTCCTCTTCTAATTTCTTTCATTTTTCAGGAAAAGCTCTCCCTTGAACTCACACCTCTATCTAGCTACCGCCCTGTTTCTGTCTGCCCCCTCAAGCCAAACTCCCTAATAGAGATGTCTGCACTCCCTTCCCTCCCCCCTCATTGATAACCCATTCACCTCAGCCTGGCTGCTGCCATGCCAGCGCTTTCCCAAAGTCACCAATAAGTAGGCTGACCAGACATACCATTGTATGCGGGACAGGAAACAACGGTACTGACCCGTTTCAAACAGTATGTATAGTCAACCTACTGACACCTTAAATGTAGCCCAGTGACACTAGGCTGACCATATGCACCGTCTGAAACAGGCCCGTGCTGTTGCCTTCTGCCCCATTTAAAACAGTGCATCTGGTCAGCCTATCAATAACTTGTTGAGCCTAGCTAAGTTCAGCTAATGTTTTTTTCTTTGATCTAACTTCATTTGACCTCTCAGTGTATAATTGGACTCTCTCCTCCTAAAAATCACCCTGCCTTTGATTTCCACACCCCACCCTCTCCTCTCTGACTGAGGCTGGGGTGTCCATGACACGTCTGTGCTCCATCTCTGACTATGTAGTTTCTCGACTTTCTCTGGGGCTGCTCCTTCCTCCGCCCATCCTGTAAAGACTACAGTCCAAAAGGGATTGCCCCAGCTCTCTTCACTTAGGTTCATCAACTCCCTTCAATGGGAGTCAGACAAATGGGGTTCAGATCCTGACTCTCTTACTTTCTAACTATATGGCAGTTACTTTACACTCGAATCTTCATTTCCTTGTCTGTAAAGTGAGGATAATCATAGGATCCACCACAAAGGGGACCTTAATAAATGGTACACATTCAATGAATAGTAGCCTTATTATTATTATTAATTATTGTTATTATTATTACATGATAACCTAATCTACTTTTCTAGGCTAGACTCTGCTGAATTTAGAACAATCCTCTATTCAATGTCCTACTGGAGAGCTACACCTGGAGTCCTCCTACCTCAAACTCAATTGTCCTCTCAGTGCAATAACCATTCTGCCCTTTTCCAATCTCACTCCTGTTCACACCTGAAACTGCAAGTCATCCCTGATACCTGCTCTCCCTTTATCTGTGTCTGTCTACCTCTCCACTTCCCGGCATGTCCCATAAAATAGTCCAAGTAGAATTCCCCAGTCATTTCCCAATCACCAAAGTGGTGAAATGCTGAAATGATGATTGCTGAAAACTCTGAGGTCCTGGAGGAGGGTGGGACTATATGGTGGAAGGAGCTGGGTCCCTAGACTGATCACTGCTGATCAGGAAACTTGCTTCAAATTTCATGTGAGTAAGGATGAATCCTCTAGTATGTTATGCCACCAAGATTTGAAGACCTATCTTTTGCAGCAGCTAGAGAGCTTTAACTAATATAATGTCCAAAACATCTGAAGGATCCATCAGCTTCTCAAATCCCTGCCATCACTGCCCCATTAAGCCTCTAGAGTCCCTTGCATAAACCACTGTAACAGCCTCCTAACGGTCTGACTTCACTCTTGCACTTCCCTAATCCCTTCATATAGTCATGGGTGGGGTTTCCACAAGTTGTAAGATGAACCCAAGTCTGCTTATATCAACCAACTTTGCTTAAGAAAATCTGTCACTGGTTCCCCATCATCTTCAGGATAAAATCCAACTTCTGTCATAGTTAGTATAGAAGACCCTTCATGAGTTGGCCCCACCTCCCTGGTATATCTCTGCCCCTGCCTTTCTGTCTGGACATGCCAGCTACAATTACCTACCCACAGTCCCAATAACCTAGGCCAGGCGTTCTCACATGCAGCTCCCGCTGCCTGGAACCCTTCCATGTCTTCCTTATTTAGGTGACTGTCATTCATCTTTCAAGATTCAGGGTGGACATCTTCCCCTTCAAGAAGCCTTCTGACTCCTCCAGGTTGGGTGAGAGTCTTCTCCTGAGTGTCTTCATTACTTCTATGATCATCCCTTTTATAATATGTACCACACTATTCTCATAAAACCATTTACTTCTTTCTGAGGACAGGCACATATTTCGGTATCTTGATTTTTCTAGCACAACGGCTAGTATGTAGTAGGTGTTCAATAAATGTTTATCGAATGAATAAGTAAATAGACAAAAGTATACAAAATAATTACAATGCAACATATAAAAATATTGACAACATAACCTTAATTATAAAATAAAAACTTAAACTGTCCCCTGTATATATCAATCTGCCTATGTAAAATATATATGCATGTGGATAAATTCTGGAAATAGTCATTCAATAGACATTTGTTGAGCACCTACTCTGTGCCAGATCATACAGATAAAAAGATTAGTTAGAACTGGCCCATCCCCTCAAGAGGTTTACAATCTGAAAAAAAAAAAAAAAAAAAGGCAATCTTAGTTAGCTGATGAGAATATGAGTGAATGTTTTTCTTTCAAAATTCCCTTTAATATATTACAATACATTTAAGCAGCAGCTTACAAGACAGAAAGAAGTCATCTATAAACCACTGCTCCTAGTAATATTGAAGATATAAAATTCAACCTCCCCCATTTTGGATCTATCTATCCAAAGCCTCTGAGTTTTAGAATTTACAGAGCTTTGCACACACAGAATCAGTGTTTGTTTTGATTTCCTATGAAACTGTTGCTATCTTGTACACATGTACTTGCCGGTGTCCTGTGGGCCCTTGAGCAACTCATGTCACCTCTCTAAACTTCAGTTGCCCCATCTGCAAAGAAAAAATCCTAAACTCCATGCAATCGTTTCAAAGAATAAAATGAGATAACGGGTATGAACCTGCTGTGTGAGACTCAAAGCACTTTGAAAATGTAGGACATGGCAGATGGGAAGCTTGTCTCTCTGTTACTTTTCAGAATACCAGTAGAAGCCGCTTCTCTTACTCAAGTAAGTCAGGAATCTAAATCGTAAGATTATACATTTCTCCTTGAAACTCAATAGTTATTTTCACTTTTATGGAAAGGGACATCTGTCTTCAAATGCTATTATTTTTCCTCATCTGTTTCTCATGTTATTATAAAAAAAATGTGCTCACCAACAAGTCAGCTAAAGAAAACTTTTCACCTGCCCCCACAATGTTCTGCATCTTGTGGACATGTGGTGATGGTAATGGTGGTCTGCTGCTTTTCTCAATTTGGTGGAAATACCAGGTGATCCTGACCTTCCAGGATGACCGCCCTTTGGAGTGAAGGCTGCTCACCTGGAAGGCAGCAGGACTACCCCCGATGCGTTTGGACATGCTGAGGAAGTAGGTACCTCAGATGCCGTGATGCACCACTGATATCTGAGGGTGAGGGGCGAACTTAGGAAGCAGAAAAAGAGAGAGATTTTGAACATAATTCATCTGTCTCAGCAGGTATTCTCGAAGGATGACACTCCATCCAGCTCCCTGGGTCTGGACAAACAATGTGGAGAATACAATGGCCCTCTGTGATTCTTGCCCCTGTCAGCAACCATCTTTCTTAATAACAGCTTCATACATCTCACTGAGCACCTGCTCTTTTCCTGAGTTGTTAGTGCACGTATCTGTGTACCACCAAATAGGCTTAGACTTCCCAGTAGGAAACTGGACTACTTATATCTTAGACCCAAGTAAAGGAATCTCCATACTGTTTTCCATAGTGGTTCTTCAAAAAAAATTACAAATAGAGTTACCATATATCCCAGCAACCCCTCTTTTGAGTATCTACCTGATAAATTTAAAAGCATTTATTGGTAAACATATATTTACCCCTATGTTCATTGCAGCACTATTCAAAGTGGCCAAGACATGGAAACAAAGTCTCCTTCAATAGATGATTGGATGAAGCTGTGGTACATACACACAATGGAATATTCCTCAGCCATAAGAAAACATGAAATGTTGCCCTTTGCAACCACATGGATGGGTCTTGAAATAATCATGCTAAGCAAAACAGGTCAGACAGAAAAAGTTGAGAACCATATGATTTCACTCATATGTGAAATATAACCTGAAAGCAATAAATGGACAACAGCAACAAAAGCAAATAAAAAATAGTCACAGACAACCAGAGGGAAAGGGTGTGGAGGGGAGGTAGGCAAAGGTAAAGGGGGTCAAATATATGGTGATGGAAGATTTGACTTCATGTGATAAACACACAACGCAATATACAATGATGTATTATAAAATTGTACACTTGAAACCTATACACTTTTATTAATCAATGTCACCCCAATAAATTTAATAAATTTTTTTAAAAAAAGAACCAAGTAGAGGGAGTGTGTGTACATACATGCAGATCCTCAGAGAGAGGCTAGAATTGCTAGTATGGGTCTTTTTAACCTAGCTTTCAAAGGTCTAGACAGCCTGGCTAACTGCAGCTTTGATTTTTGAAAAACAGAATTGATTTGCAAAGATCTGGACCAGGAGAGGCACTCCTGGGAAGTGGCTGTGAATTCAGAACAAGAAAGGGAGCAGATGCTGAGGTATCCTGAGATATATAGCAAAACAGAGTCAAGGACAACCAGAGTTTAGAGCTCCAGAGTTTAGAGCTCCTGATGGAGACATTGAGTTAATTTTAACAACTTGGTCAAGAGGAAACCAAGTGTCTGCCTTCATCTTGTGCCATGTAGGAGGCTGTGTGTAAGTGTGAAAAATAAAAGGTCTGCAGAGGAGGTCTAGTTGGTGCCTTAAATCTGAAATTACACTAAGTGACTTGAAGCTGGATTGTTGCTAAAATTCCTTTATTGTAACTATTGCAAACTCCAATCCACTATTTCAGAAGTTTCACCACATGATAAATTGACAAAGAGATGTTATGATTGCTTAGGCAAGTGACTTTCAGAGCCAGGGGCCAGAAACTCAGGTACTGAGGTCATTCTCTTCATCTCTCAGTCATGTATCCCCTTCATCTCTGTTCCTCTCTGTGCATCTGCTTCATTCTTTCATCCAACTGACTTCCTCTGGTTACATATTTCACAGGAGGCTCAACATGATGCTCCAGCCCTAATTATTCATGATCTCTCAGGTCCAGAGTCCAACATTGACTGACCATTGTCACAAAGTCTTTCAGTTCAAATTTTTAAGAAGGGAAATTTGCTCACAAGCAAAGGATGGCCCGTCTTGTCTTGCCTTGGGTCAGGTGTCAATCTCCTCCTAAACACTAGGGTGGGGGTAGAAAATGTCATATGGTTTATAGGTTGAACCCTAATAGAAGAACATTCTGGGAGACTGCTGGAAGGGCAGGTACTTATGAGGAGCAGGCAGTGAAGTTCATCTAATACCCATCCATAACCAATGAGCCAACACCTTTCTTCTTTGCCATCTTCTACCTCCCAGGGATAGGTAGGGATGGAGGAAGTAAGGAGGAGCTTGAAAGTATTAGTAAGTGCACTATCTGTCCTCAGGATTCAGTCTGCCCTCTGAGAGAGGCAACCACAGACTGGCACGATGCAAAGACAGTTTAAAAACCCTTAACCAGCATTTATGAACATGATTGTACATGTGTGGTCTTCTTCCTGAAAACACTGAGAAATCCATTCTTGGAAATAGTGAAAGCCTAAGGATGTCCAAAACAGGATTTCTGTTTGTTCAATTTTAATCCCACACTTTCTGCTGCATTGTGGCATGAAAAATGTAACACATTTAGACATAAAGGAAGCTTCTCCTCCCCTTGGACCTTTATTTCATGGTTTGGAAATTTTGCAATTAACATGTTATTACAGTGGTTTGACAGTTCACTTGACAGCTCTGAAATAGCATTCTTGGCTTTTCAATGACAATCTTTTATTGAAATCCAAGTAGCTCTTTCAGAAACTTAGGACTTCAGCCAATTTTTAAAATGGTGATGTGAGAATTTTATAAACTATCCAATTTGAGATATTGTGTGTAAACTCATTTTATGTTCCAACATTGGCTATTGCAAAAAAAAAAATACAGTTCTACGGTTTTCCCTCTTTCCTCTGGTTAGGTTCAGCTGCCTTGAGGTAGGAGAAATAGTGTGGCCTTGGGGATCGTGTATGAATGGAGCAGGCCAGGGTGAAAGTACACCTCTCACCCAAGCTGTAGATGGTTTGAGTATATATATGTATTTCTCCGTTTGGACCCCTGGGAGTAAAGACAACCTGAAGCCAGAAGCGGGTGAGGGAATTCAGGAAGAAATGAGGGGAAGCACCAACAACAAATGTCTATTTTTCACTTTGCCCAGAGCATGTGGCCCCTGAAAATCATAGCTTTGGCCTCAGTATAATGCCATCATGCCGATGTACAATCATTAATTTTAGAGCCTTAGATGGAGTCAACTCTTTTAGCTTTTGCCCAAGTACAGCTATTGGAGATTCTGGCTGAATGAACAAAGAAGAAGAAAAGCCCTAATGCTGACAAAACACCTTTAAACCAAAAAGCATGCTTTATCGGGACTGGAAATAAAACTCCTGCCTACTGAAGCCTGGTGCAGCTCAGTTATCACTATTTTCGTCCTGCAATTTGCTTTATAGGGTACTAATTAGCAGGGCAAATTCTGTTGTCAGGAAAGTAAATCACATTTTGCTGTTTTCTTATTTTCTAACAAGACACAGACCTGACCTTTAACTAAAGATCAAGTTCCAAAGGCACTATCGGCTACTGAAATTGGGAAACATTGCCTGGTTTGGGAAGATCATGGTGATCTGCTGCATAGAGTCCAAGAGAGAGTAGGCGGGAGAGGAGAGGGAGGAAGGAAGGGAGGAAGAGAGAGAGGAATGGCACAGGTAACCTTCAAACGAAGAGATTATTTTTCTCAAATGTCTCATCTTCTCTCTGTTCTCCACAATCCTACATATTTCTTCTGACTCTACTCAACATACTGTTCCATACACATCATATTTAAAAAGCTCATCTTTCCACCAATTCATTCCTGTCCCCAAGGCAGTACTATCGTTTCTAAAGGTAGCAATTCTGCCTTTACACCTCCCTGCCCCTACCTTCCCCTTCTCCAGGGCTTCCTATGCCACCCGACGCCCTCATGACCTTTGTCCCTGGGCTTTGCTGCCTGGCCAGTGCAACTCATCCCTCACCCTTTCCCTCCCGGCTCACCCTCCTCGCCTGGCCTGAGTCTTCCTCACTCCTTTCCCCCTCTCCTCTTTCCCCCATCTCATTCCTGGAGGTTCTGGACTAGAGGCAGCCGCTCCCACTTCTCCCTCTTTGAAACCTCGGAGACCTCTTTTGGGGGAGGGGAGACGAGGAAGCGGGTGGTAGTGATGGGCGGGCAGGGAACGAGACTGCGAAGCCAGGAGCCTGACGTCACCGCGCCCTGCCTGTCAGTCTCCAGCGGGCGTGCTGCTCGTAGCCGCCTTTTCTGCCACTGACTGTGTCTCTCACTCTCCGCAGTGCCCGCAGAGCCACAGGCGCCCCGCGCTCCTCTCCGCGCCGGCCCGGCCTTTGGCAGCATCGGCTCTGTCCGCGCCGGAGTCGCAGCCCGGCGCCCCACCACAGCGCTCATGGTCAGAGGTTTTCTGAAGCCCTGACTCCCCAGGTGAGCATCTGCGGGCTCCCGAGAGGAACTTTGAGGGTGTGGAGAGGGTAAAGGGTGAGGATGGTCAGGGGGTGAGTCCTTCCCGAAGTTGAAGAAATGAATCCAAGCTTGACCCCAAAACCTTCCCCTACACACCCACCCCAACTTCTCCCAAAGCCCCTTTCTTAGGGGTCTCGGTGGCTTCCAGGGCCCGCTGGGCCCCGCGGTCGCAGAAACTTCGCGTTCAGCACCGCGGACAGCGGCTCGGCTGCCCGGTCGGGAGGCTGCCCTGACCCCGCCGGCTAGAGCTGTGGCGGGGCGGACACCACTAGCTGCCCACGGACGAGCGCGCAAGGGCGAGCACACTCACGAGACTGACCTGTGTGTGCGTGAGGCATGTTGTCTGTGTGCGTGTCTGTGCAAAACCTAAGATATCCGCGAGGACACTCGCTGCAGGCCACTCGCTCACTCATTCAACAGGTATTTATTTATTTGGGGCCCTCACTTAGCCCCTGCTTCCTCGCTCTGCTCTGGGGTCCAGGTGGGAGGGCAAGACGAGCGGGACACCTGCGCCCGGGGAAGTTCCCCGGCAGCTTGAACCACACACCTGACGCTTGCGCTGCCTCCCCACACAGGGTGCAGTGCCCCGCCGCGATGAACGCGAGCGCCTCCTCGCTCAACGAGTCCCAGGTAGTGGCAGTGGCGGCCGAGAGAGCAGCGGCCGCAGCCGTGGGTGCGCGGGACCCCGGCGAATGGGGGCCCCCTGCCGCGGCGGCGGCTGCGCTGGGAGGCGGCGGCGCCGCTAATGGATCCCTGGAGCTGTCTTCGCAGATGCGCGCGGGGCCGCCCGGGCTCCTACTGTCAGCGGTGAATCCATGGGACGTGCTGCTGTGCGTTTCGGGGACCGTGATCTCAGGAGAAAATGCGCTGGTAGTGGCGCTCATCGCATCCACACCGGCGCTGCGCACGCCCATGTTCGTGCTGGTGGGCAGCTTGGCCACCGCCGATCTGCTGGCGGGCTGCGGACTTATCCTGCACTTCGTATTCCAGTACGTGGTGCCCTCGGAGACAGTGAGACTGCTCACCGTGGGCTTCCTCGTGTCCTCCTTTGCTGCCTCGGTCAGTAGCCTCCTAGCCATCACGGTGGACCGCTATCTGTCCCTCTACAACGCGCTCACCTACTACTCGCGCCGGACCCTGTTGGGCGTGCACCTTCTGCTCGCTGCCACCTGGACGGTCTCCCTAGGCCTCGGGTTGCTGCCGGTGCTAGGCTGGAACTGCCTGGCGGAGCATGCCTCCTGCAGCGTGGTGCGCCCACTGACGCGCAGCCATGTGGCACTGCTCTCCGCTGCCTTCTTTGCGGTCTTCGGCATCATGCTGCACCTGTACGTGCGCATCTGCCAGGTGGTCTGGCGCCACGCGCACCAGATCGCGCTACAGCAGCACTGCTTGGCGCCGCCGCACCTCGCAGCCACCAGAAAGGGCGTGGGTACGTTGGCCGTGGTGCTGGGTACTTTCGGTGTCAGCTGGCTGCCCTTCGCCATATACTGCGTGGTGGGCAGCAGCGAGGACCCGGCTGTATACACGTACGCCACCCTGCTGCCTGCCACTTACAACTCCATGATCAATCCTATCATCTATGCCTTCCGCAACCAGGAGATCCAGCGCGCCCTGTGGCTCCTGTTCTGTGGCTGTTTCCAGTCCAAAGTGCCCTTCCGATCCCGGTCCCCCAGTGAGGTCTGAAGGCTCCCTCTGTCCTCTCACCAACACCACATCCCCAACAAGCCAGCCTTGGTGAGCTTCTTGGTGCCTGCTGATGTACTCTGAGATCCCAGTAGTGTGAATCTGACTTTGGAATGAAATAGAATAAGCATACGCACAGCAAACTCACAAGGACAAAGGTTTGGTGGCATTTTACATATACAGTGTATACATGTGTACATATATATACAAATTATTTGTATCTTCTGGAGGGGTTCAGGATGTGGAACTTCCTGTTCTGTGAAAAAAAAAAAAACTAACAAAGACGTGGTTGTATACTCAAATTATACATCACAGTTGTCAAGTGAACACATTCCAATATTGCTTAATTATATCATCTCATTTTTAGCTGCTGAATTGCCAAAACAGTGTTGCCATTTTTAAGGGCAGGGGATGGGGAGTAAAAGGTGTATTTTTATTGTATGTGATAGAATATTTTGCTGCACATGCATCAGTAAATGACAACATATTTTGTACACAAATAAACAAATTATAAAAATATAATTTTGGGCTTGTGACTGACTATAGGACTATTTAAGATTCGAAGTACTAGGGCATTTACTTTAAAAGTTTAATATGTATCGTCCCCCTCCTGTGAAAATCTTAATGTAAAAAAACAAAACAAAACATAAATATGCACATTGTTTATAAATTGTCACTGAAATACCTAATCCAGATAATGAGGGGGAGGGGACGTGAAGGGAGTAATACATTCATGTAACAGTATTCACAGGACATTAAATACTATTGGTGATATCAGCGCAGATTAATCTACCCCCTTAGTTACTGGGTTCGGAAGACAAGTTCCAGAGAACGGCTGAAACTGTTCCTTTATCTTATCACGTGTGCGCTTGTGAATCCTAAAACCACAACTTTTAGTTGTATATTTTCTGGAGAGAATTTTAAATGTTGAAAATGTATGTTGACTGAGTATATTGTTGCTGGCCATGTCTTGTAGCAAAATGCAGAGCCTTATAAAATAAATTCTTCCAAGACAGGATTCCAAGATACATTGTGTCCATGAGGCAAATGAAGGTATGCCAGCAGCCCCTCGAGAGGCATGCTTATCTTCAAACTGCAGGACATTAAAATCCTCAAGGATTAAACATTTCATTCCAACAATAGCTGTGAGTCATAGTTAAATTTTTCACCTCCTCTCTTTCTTACAAGATGGGGATGAATAGGATAACATTTGTGACATGTTCTGAACATCCATAAAGAAATATGCACATAAGCACAAGTAGTTACTGGTCTTAGGCCTTAGAAAAATACACACAAGCAAACTTTTTCATACAATTCACAAATATTTATTAAGTGCCTACAATCTGCTAGACACAATTTCAGGGCTGGGAATACTCGGTGCTCATAGTGTTTACATGCTAATGGAGGAGGTGACATACAAGCAAATAAACAAATAAATACAAAGTGATTTATTGTAGAGAATTGGCTCATGCAGTTACAGAGACTGAGAAGTCGCCAAATCTGTAATCACCAAGTTGAAGATCCAGGAGAGGTGATGGTGTATTTCCAGTCTGAATTTAAAAAGAGCTGATGGTATAGTTCCAGTCTGAATACAAAGGCTTGAGAAACATGAGACTCTATGGGCTCAAGACCCAAGAAAGCTGATGTTTCAATTTGAGTCCAAAGGCAGGAAAAGACCCATGTTTCAGCTCAAGGCATCCAGGCAGCAGGAGTTCCCTCTTCCTCAGCCCTTTTGTTCTTTCCTGGTCTTTACTAGGTTGGATGAGGCTCACCTACATTAGGGAAGGCAACCTGCTTTACTCAGACTACTGAATTAAATGTTAATCCCATCCAAAAGCATCTGTACAGACACACCCAGAATAAGGTTTGACCAAATGTCTGGGAACCCTGTGGCCAAGTCAAGCTGACACAGAAGAGAGTACAATGATCCAAAGGAAAGAAAAGAAGTGTTTACAGAGAAAGTAGTCAACTGGGTCAAATGCTGCTGAGAGAAATAAGTAGAATGAGGATTAAGAACAAGAACTATAGAACTTTTTTAATGTGCATGTAATTGGTGAGCTTGACAAGAGAAACTTCAAGATAGTGAGATTGGGGAAACTTGTGTATAGAAAGCACAAGAGAAAATGCATGAGCAATCCAGCCTCCAACATCTTTCAACAGAGCTGTGACCTTTTCAATATTATAAAACACTAAGTTTTATAGACATATAATTTTAAAGTGTTTATTAATTTAGAGCCCATATGATCAGCATTACTGGTCATTCATCAAATTAGCATTTTCTAAATAACTAACCTTCATAGACTATTCACCATCCTCAGACACTGTTTCAGTCCCTATTAGTATCCAGAATGCATTTAAGCAGACTGACCTCGCAAAAACTCTGGTGGCAAACTTTTCCAAACCTGGGGACGGGGAGTGGAAAACAACATAATTTCAGAGGTGGAACAAAGAAGTCAATGTTACGATACATTCTGTAATTACAGAGAAATGTTTTTGCTATCAGTAAATTAAGCAAATTCAGCACTAGAATAATAAGACAGAGACCATGGATCTGACCGTAATCCACTTGGTGTGTTAATATTCAATATCAGCCCTGGTCATAATAAAAATGAGAGAGCCAAGAACAGGAAGATACTAAATAATCAGGTTGTTCATATCCCTGGCTTATGCAGTTGGCCAAGCTGTGTAATGTCAATACGCTTGATATGAACCAACCTGATGATGTGAAGCTAGAAAATTGTGGGTAGATCTTGAAACATTTCTATGGAGGAATGTCACATATTCTTTGGCATATCAAATATTAAGAGTCTCCTATTTCAACACCCCATTCTCGTTGCTGGAAGCATACAGTCTTTGAGAAAGGCAAGATTCACTCAAATGTCCAACTGCCTACTCACTTTGCTGTCTGTCTGATGGGTATCTTACATATAATGCATGTAAAATTGGGCCACTTGTCCTACCCGCCCCCCCCCCAAACCTGTTCTTTTTCCCTCCTTTCCATCTGAGTGAATGCCATGTCATTCTTCTGGATGTTCAGCCTGGAAACCTTGCAATCACTTACCCTGCTCTTTCTTTCATAACTCCCATCCAAATTGTCGATGAAGCCCACTGCCTTCACTTTCAAAGTATACTCAGAGCCTAGCTACCTCTCACCATCTCTACCACCACCACCATCTTTTGCCTGAATTATTGAAGAGCGCTTCTCTCTGATCTCCTGGATTTAGTTTTCGTGCCCTTCAATCTGTTGTCTACACAGCAGCTCACTCCCACAAGCAGCTGCCCCTTTGACTACCCTTCAGATCCAGGCACGAGCCTATCAGCATTGCAGTCTATCTCAAAGGCACAGACTTGGGGAAGAGATATTCAGCCCCTGGAAATAGGCTTTGGGTAAGAATTTCTTGGGTGAGGGATCCCAGAGTCCTAGTGCCTGGTGCCTGGTCTAGAAGCGGAGACATAGACTTCACCCCAAGAGAAGGAGCACAGCTGGAAGAGGCCCAGGGCAGGGCCTCGTTGGGACCAGGGTATTAGTTTCCTATTGCTGCTATAACAAATGACCATGAACTTGGTAGCAAAAAACAATACACATTTATTCTCTTACAGTTATCAGATCAGTATGATATTAATGTCACTGGGTGGAAATCAAAATGTCATCAGGATTGCACTCCCTCCAGAGGCCCTACAGGGGAAAATTTGTTTGCTTTTCTTGTTCAAATTTCAGAATTGCACTCCTTGGCCAGCAGACACTTCTTTTTTCTTTAAAGCCAGCAGTGTATTATCTTGCTTAAGTGGTTACATCTCCTTCTTCTGTAGTCAAATGTCCCTCTGCCTCCCTCTTAAAAGGACACTTGAGATTACATTGAAGGCCCAGCCAGATAATCTGGGACAACCTCCTCGTCTCAGAATCTTTAACTTAGTCATATGTGCAAAGTGTCTATTTGTCACATAATCTAATAGTTACAGCTTTGAGAGTAGTACTGATGAAAAGTGTAATAACAAAGGTATACCCAGAATGATAAGGATCCCATAAGAAGGCCAGGGAAATCCTGTGGAAGACTCCACTATGGAGGCAATACTCAATTGAGTCTGAAAGAACAAGAGAAATTTGTAAGACAAAGGATATAGAAGTGGGGTTTTCCAGACCAAAAGCATGGCCCATTCAGAGAAATGCAGGCCATTCAGTATGGCTGGAGTATGTAAGATTTGGCGCCTAGAGAGGAAATAGCAGGAGATAAATCTGAAGATGTAAGCAAGAGCCCAATCACAAAGAGCAGTGCTGGGAATGAATTACAGGCGAGAAAGACTGGAAACCAAACGGCTCTTTTGGAGGCCATTTGCAACAATCCAGTTGAGAGGTAGAAAGCTAAGAAAGGTTGAAGGGGTGGAGAGGAGATGGACTCAAGAGCTGTCAAAGAAGTAGAGTCTTTGACTCAGTAAATGAAATTGGGGGTTGAGGAAGAGTTGAGAGGTCAAGGGCATTCAGTTAGCCATAGAAATCTATGTTCACCGAGAACATAGAGGGAGAGGTAGCTTTGAGGAAGAGGGTGGTGAATCAAGTCTTACACTCACTAAATGTCAGGATCTGGGGGCAAATGTCAGGATTATGGGCTATCCAAGTGAAGGCTGCTGGCCCTGTGGCTTTGGAGCTCACTAGGATGGCTGGAATGGAGATGTGATTTCAGTCGTCATTGAACTTAAGGCGGAAGTGAAGTCATAGAAGGGAGTGAGTAAGGCCAAAGTCACAGTCTGGGGACAATAACAGGTGAGAGTACAGTGAAGGCAAGCCAAAGAGAAAAGGAGACCAAGCAAAAGCCCCCAGAGAGACCGTTGGAAAGCCAAGAGAAAAAAGCTTTAAGAAGGAAGTGATCAAGTGCACAAAGGCTGCCCAGAGATCAAGTGGAAGGGGTTTTGGAAAGTGTTAGATTTAGGAACATGGTGGTCACTGCTGACCTAAGTGAGAACAGGTTGGACAGAAAGATAAAAGCCAGATTGCAGTGGATTGAGAAGAAAATTAAGATTTTCCAAACTCCCCTCAATAAATTTAACTTTAAATGGAAGGAGACAGGTAGGGTGGTAGCTCAAGGGCAATACAGAGTCACAAGACAGTCTTCGTTTTGTTTTTTAAAGATGGCAAGAATCGAATACATTATTAGACTGAGGAGCAAGTACCAAATAATTGGAAAAGCGGACGATAGCAGAGAGAAAGGGATGCCTGACCAAGTAGGGCTTCCCAGGAAGAGAGTGGGGTCCAGAGCATGGTGTCGGGGGAGTGGGGGCCTTATGACACGAGGAGGTGGAGGAAAGCTCCGCTGCGCTGACAGGAGGCAAGGTGGGGATGACTCGTACTGGTAGAGCTAAGTGTAGGTGGTGGGAGGAAGTTCACGGAGTCCCCATCTGACAACCTCAATTTCTCTGAAGGAAGAATGCCAGTTAAGAGACTACGGCAAGACGTATCAAGAACCTAAGGCGATGACATTGAGAACAAAGCTGTGAACTTGAGATAGTATAATCACTTAATCAAAATTGAAGTTCAGACCCCACCAAGCATAGCACGAGTGTAGAGCAACTGGAATTCCTATACAGGTATGTAAAACAGTACAAACACTTAGGAAAATAGTTGGGTGGCTTCTTAAGAGGTAAGTTGGGACAATTAATTTTGTGAACTCATCCTAGAAAAAGTGCTACATACCTCGTTGCTGAACATCATTATTGTCATCTTTGACATACTCCCCTTGGGAAGCCGTGCACCTATGCCAGTGTCTAATTCACCCTTCAAAGCAATGTTGGAACTCTTTTTCTGGAATGGACATCAGAGTTGTTGTCATTGTCCCTAAAATCTGGCAATTTAAGTTTGCGAATTTGCACTGTACCAACAACATGATAAGGGAAGTCCTTCAAAGGTGACCACAGTGATACTCAGCAATGAGGTATGTAGCACTTTTTCTAGGATGCGTTTATGAAATTAGTTGTCTGACATCATATGTGAGGTCTGACTAAAAAAAAAAAATCTAGCCATTGTCAAAAAAATGAGAAGTTACATGGCTGGATATTTCCAGACAGACCTCATACTCCTATGATATGACCCAGCCATTCCACTTCTAAATATTGACTCAAGAAAAATTAAAGCATTTGTTCATAGGAAGACTTGCACATAAATGTTTATAGCAGCTTTACTTGTAATGGTTAAAAACTGAAAACAACTCAAATGTCCATCAATAAGTAAGTGAATAAACAAATTGTGGTGCATCCATACAATAGCATGCTGCTCAGAATTGAAAAGGAATGAACTATTGATACATGCAATAAAATGGATAAATCTAAAAATAATTATGCTGAGTGAAAGAAGCCAGGCAAAAGAGAAAACATATTGTAAGATTTCATTTATAAAAAATTCTTGAAAATGCAGTGACAGAAAGCAGATCAATGGTTGAAATTGGGAGAGGAGAAATGGGAATGAGAGAGAGGCAGAGATCACAAAGGGGCACAAGTAAACTTTTTAGGGTGATGAATAAGTTCATTGTCTTAATTGTGGTGATGAATTCGTGGGTGCCAAAAAATCTATACACATTTTAAGAAAGGAAAAATCTATCTTTAAATTTTAATAATATATGCCAATAACAAAAGATGAATACAAGTCACGTTTGACTTCTGCAATTACAAGAGGTGCTCAGAGTGGTTACCATCAGTGTCCAGACACTTCTGATTACAGCAAACTACTGCTTGAGCAACTCTGACCACAGTGTCCACTTGTATCGCTGCCCATGCCATTTCAATTTCTTCCAAGTGCAGCCGGTTCTCTATGGTACCACATCCTGTAAGCTCCCCCATAGGTAGAAGTTAAGGGGTGTTAAGTCAGGAGAATGTGGGGTAAACTCAAACAACATTTTTAAATTTCAAACACCACTTCAAAATGGTCTTGTGCTCCTCCAGTAACAACCGTGCTTTTGCTATTTTCTTTGACTGTCCTACTTGTATCTTTGAGTGCACATCATACTACACATTGCTACCATAATTCAATTCAACTTTGTAAAGTAATACATAGACAACATCTCTTCAAATGTACATTCACTTTTTTGGCACCCCCAGTATATACGTCAAAACTCATCAAATTGTACACTTTAAATGTGTATGATCATTATATGTCAATTATACTTCAGTAAAGTTGTAATAAATGAGTTAAGGATCAGAGAAAGAGTCATAGTATCAGCTAATTACAAATAACACGAGATGGAATTAAAATGGGAAGTTCCAATATGACATGGCTTCTTAGTTAGAATAGGCTAAATTATGCCTCATTAACAAACAAACCCCTCAAAATCATAGTGGCTTAACACGAAGATTTTTCACTTACGTGATGTTAGCTGCACTGCCTGGGCAGCTTCCCAGGGCAACTGTTCTCTCTGCGCAGTACTGGCACCCAGCCCCTCTGTGCTCACTGGGGCAGGGGACGGGGCCCTGGACAGTGTCACCCCCGCAGCGAAGCGCTTTGGCCCAGAAAGGACACTTCCTCTCCCAGCCCGCCAGGCAGAGCTAGTCACCCCGCCTAACTACAGGGGGTGGGGTCACGTGCCTGAGTGCTCAGAAAGAAAGCTGACTCAGAAATAGATGAACTTGAGAAGATTTTACTATTCATGGCTTTAGGAACAAACACGTGGCCTTTGCCCTCTGACACTGAACACCTCGTTACAGACGGAGAAGAGACGTACAAGATTCAAACTCAAAATTTCAATTATTTAAGACTAGAGAGAGGTTTATGGTCCTTTACTAAATCATGGTGTGGGCTGTTCCGTTGACCTGGCAGAACACAGTGTGAAACAGTTACGATCGGAGGTGAGTGGAAGGCAAGGGCAGTCCTGGAGAGGAACCTGATTCCCCAGCCTCAGTCACACAGGAAGGGCAAGCTGCGAGTTTAGCACAAATGCTTCTCCACAAACAATCCCAAGTCTGTGTTGTTGGATATGTTGTTGAGATTGTTTGTGAAAACAATGCTAATGATCTGGAGGTATTTGAACTCTACACTAAGTCCCTTGGGAAAATAGTGAGGGACAATATTCAGTCAAAATTAAACGCTGTTGAAAGGAGGAGAGAGAAGGAAGGAGGAGTTTGCTGTGGCTTTGGCATGTGACCTAAATTCAGAGCATCCTTGAAAGCTGGGCTGGGTCATATAAACTTTCCCTTTAAGCCAAGTACGTCTGAAGGGAGTAGAAGGACCTACAACCACTATGAGAGTTCTCTGAGTATAGTTACTTACTATTTGGAGCATGTCATGTGTGGGAAAAAGAGTCTGTGTATTACAGGCCTATTGAGTATGCAAGTGACAGCTGTGTTCTAGAAGCTGTGTGTGATGTGATAAGTCATGGTGTAATCAAATCCAAGCATGATTACTGTACCTGGTAGTGGAGTGTTACTGTAATATTTAAGTGAGCCTTGTATTAAAAGAATAATTGCCCCTGAGATGTTTTTATTACTATGATTAATGGGAACACACAGCAAAATAAGCATGAAACATTATTCTGAGAAGTCTGTTAAATTTGTATTTTGCAAATATTTTACACAAAGGTGCTTATGAAAACAATGGCAGAAGGTAAAGACGGCTTAATAATCATGTTTCATAACATGTTGATAAATTACATTTCTACCCCTGTGGATGCACATCCTCTTTATTACTGAAATGGCTAATGGCTGATAACATTATCGTTTGTTGCTGAGTCATTTAATCAGTGTGTGACAGGTGTCACTGAACTGGCTGGCACCAAAACAGCAGAACTTGCCACACTATGCGTTGTGCATGTGAAAAGCAGCCTGCTTGGAATTTGCAGGGTGAACCTAACTCCAGGAGCCTCTGACCGTTGTGACTTCCTTCTTCCCCACACAGCAGCTACCTTCTCTGTCCAGGGAGCCAACTGGGTCTGCTGGGGGGTTTGGTTATAACATCAGAGAAGGTCAGGTTTAGAAGGGACTTCAGAGGCCATCTTCTCCAACCTCACTGGGTTTCAGACAGCGTTAGGGGGCCTCAGAGAAAGTGGGTCACTTACCCAAGATTGCACAGCTTGTGAATGGGGAAGACGGAGATCTGGGACTCAGTTTACACAGGGCTCCTGGTTTTTCTTCCCTATCACATGAGGCGTATTGTCAGCCATGCAGACTCAGGTGTGCTCTAGTCTCTCTTCACAGCCTCTCTCTGTCCCCCTCCTCTGTTCTCAGAGGTGCCTCTTCCTTACATCCCAGGAAAGCAGCTAGGCCAGCACTACATGCCAACCCCAGTGCCTGGACTGAGCTCTGAGTGTGGTTAGGGTTGGCGACCTAGGCCTTACCTTTGGCAGGGGGGTTGCTGATGCAGAGGATTGCAAACTCTGACACACTTTCTCTTCTGACTGTAAACCCAAGGCTTAGAGTGGATGGTCCCTAACACCAGAGCCAAAGTCTCTTGTGCCCTGTAATTCAGTCCAGGACCTGTTCTATGTCTTGCTTAGTACTTGAAATAACTTATTCAACAACTACATCGTGCAGTTGCCCATCTTAAGGACTTTAGTTAAAGCTTTTAGCCCAGTGAGTCCAAGAGTTTTCTACCTCCCCTAGTTATTAGGTTTCATATAGATTAATGAGTTAAAAGTTAATATTTTATTCTATTAAAAGTCAGAAAAAAATGCAAATGAGTACCCATCTATGATACCTCTGGAGTGGGGAAGAACTTCTTAGCTAGAAAGCAATGAACAAAATCACGAAGATACTTAAGAAATTAAAGTATGTGTGCTAAAAAACAAACCCTGCCATAAACAAAATTATAAGAAAAAGAACATAGTAGAAAATATTTTAAATATATATATGACAAAGGAATTACCCTCTTATGTATGAAGATTTTCACAAATCAAGAAAATGGTAATGACCCAAACAAAAAAATTGACAACAATATGAAAGGCATTTCACAAAGGAAGATAAATAACTGTTCAATTCTATTACCCAGGGAATGTGAATGAAGACAACAGCACGCCACCATTCATCTAGCATGTCAGGTAATTTTTAAATAAAAGTACCAAACATTGACAAAACAATAATCATAACATCTTGTTGAATTTCAACATATGTAGAACTAAAATGTAAGACAATAGCATCTTAAGGGTGGAAAGTTCTGAATTAGAAAAAACTGCATGAAAGAGAAAATGAAGTCTTCGCGTTGTTAGGGACATGGCAACAGGACCGTGTCAGTTTCCAAGGCTGCCCGAACAAACCGGGTGGTTAGAACACCGGAAACGCCTTCCCCCCCGGGTCTGGAGGCCACAGGTCTGAAATTTTCTGTAGGGCCAGGCTCCCTTTGAAGTCTCTGGGGAAGAACCCGTCCCCGCCTCTTTCCGCAACTGGTGGCCCCTGCTTCCCTGACATGGCCTTCTCCTCACTGTGTCTTCTTTTCTTCCGTACTTTACAAGGACGTTTGTCACTGGGTTAAAGGCACACCTAGGTAATCCAGGATGACCTCATCTACTGAGATCCTTAATTGCACCTAGAAAGACCCTCTTTCTTAATAAAGTACATTCAAACACATGTACGTTTCGTTCATAATTTACAGTTGTTCTTGGTGGAAAGGTTGGTTTATTACGAGCTAGTCCATCATCCTCAGAAGTCCCTAATATATTTTTAATGGGCATCATTTTGCTTGAATGCATTCCTACAGGATGTATGTTTTCTATGCACGTATTTTAAGTTTACATTTAATGGTGTTTTTGTGAGATCATATTGTGTTTCTTCTCTTTTTCTCTCAGCACCCTACCTTCAAGCTATCCTTGTGGCTATGTGGACTCCGAATTATGCTTCTCGCTGCTGAATCTCACATTGTGTTTCCATCACAGGCCAGTCCCCCAGTAATGACACTCAGGTGGTCTCCAGCTTCCTAACACCACAATTACTAGCCAATGGAACATTCTCAGGTATGTCCTCTGTCTGAGAATTTGCTTGAACTATATATATACCCAGGAGCAGAATGACTGGGTCATTTAACCCAGGATTTGTCAGTTAAACAATTGCTAAATTTGACTAAGTAGTGTTATGCTGCTTTCCCAAATGGCTTTATCTCTTGTTAATTGTCTGGCATCATGGAAGTGTGAGTGTTTAGAATTTTCCATGGAGCAGAATGGGTACAGTAGTGATACCAGTCACTGTAGTCTCACTCCTCTACATCTGCTTCCTGCCCTGGCCTCCTTAGTTTCACCACATGATCTGTTTCCCATAGGCCACAGCTGATTGGACAGGGGTTGGCACCTCGGTCATGCTAAGCCAAGAATTTGAAATAAGGATACTGAAAGACCTACTTAGAAGATGGTGGGCACTTAATGAAAGTTTATATATAAAGTCAGAACTGGACTGGTTCAATCACCATTAACAACTTTTTGCACTGATAATTAAGCAGGGAGAATCCATCATGGTGGAGTAGAGGGGGTGGGGCAGGGAGAGAGAGAGAATGAATCAGAGAATAAAGTGGACATGTGGCTCCATCTGAAATGGAAGAAGCAGTTTTCTCCTTGAGTTTCTGGACCTGGTCCTGAATTTTGTTTCCCATGTCGGATGTCTACAGGGTTAGTTAGAATTCTTAAAAAAACAAACAAGCAAACAAACAAAAACCCTGACTTTACCTATACTAGCTTAAATAGGTTAAGTTTCTAACAACCAAATAGCTCCTAATACAATACTTAGCTTATTTTCCTGCCTTAGTAGAGAGTGCACATGGTTTTTACAAATAAAGTTTTATTGGAGCACAGCCAGCTCCTACGCTCATATATTGTCTGTGGTTGCTTTCACACTACAAAAGCCGTTGTTACTGTATGGCCCACAGAGTCTAAAACATTACCTGGACCTGCAGGGAAAAGTTTGCCGACCCCAGCTTAACCTTTAGATAACTCAGTGGGGTAGTTACGAATGTCATCTATTGTAACCCACCTTGGTCCAGTGCTGCGCTCAGGCCTTCTGTGCTCCCTCGGTGGGGCAGAGAGCTGTTTGACCCACACTAAGTGCCCCAGAGCACCGGGATGCTCTAGCAACTGGTTTTCTCTCTCCCCTTCATGGCCATTCTGCCACTTCTCTCTGCTCTTTGGGTGAGAAGGTAGCAGCACCGTGGTCAGTAGTTCCGGTGTCTCTCACCTCTTCTCATTCTGTTGGACCCTCCCCTTCACTCCTCCTTTCTTCCTTCTCCTTTTCTTGCAACTGCTCACGTTGCATTTTTGTCCTTGAACATTTATTGACCTCTAGGGCCAGCAGCAGTCATTCTGCGCCTGCTGAGGAAGTACCCAGACACATTTCATTTCCTTCCGCCTTCTTACCTGAGGTTCTTACTGATTATCTTTAATCATAATTTACTTCTGTCTTATGTTCAGATGCCTGATACCTCCACATTGTGGAAAGTGCTGGAAACAGAGAAGTGGAAAAATACAAAGAGGATTTCAACTGTTCTCCACGACATGTTAGATACTGGGCATTGGAACAAGGGTGGGAATGGGCCACCCCTCCTCTGCGCCTTCCCCCGGACCCCACAGAGCACCTCCCCGATACTCAGCCTCCCACTCCTCCCACTCCTTCCACTCCCACACTGGGAAGGGCTGGGCCAGAGCTCCAGAAAGGACTCTTTGCAGATTGTCCTGGCACACAGAGACCCCACTCCACCTACCCTCTGCTCTGTAGAATCATCACTCTGGCTATCTTTGGGGTGAAAGACTGAGAAAAGACAGAAGCCCTGGACACCTGAACCTATCTAGTGCCTTCAAGGGGGAGGTTTGTACAGTAAGGCCCTTGTACATCAGGGGGGTGTGATCTCTGTGTACGAGGGGGCAGCGAGGCTGGCACCCTGGGGGTCGAACGTGAGCCTTAGCCCTGGCTCCTCCCTTGAGTGGCTGTGTGATCTCAGACAAGGCCTTTCACCTCTGTGGGCCTCAGCTTGTTCATCTGCAAAATAAGAGATTTGGACTGAGATGAATTCTGAGTTCTCTTTTAGCCCTGCCACTTGGTTCTAAGCAGTTGGCCAGTCAAATGCTGCGTGATGGAGCACAGAGGGATGCTGGGCAGGCTGAGAACCAGCTCCTTCCTCAGGCTCTCAGGGAACCCCTTGCTTAAATGTCTTGGGGGGGGGGGCATTATATCCAGAGGCTGCTCCATGCTTTCTGGTTCTAACTGAGTCAGAAGTACTTTGAAAATGGGTGGAATTTTGTGTTCTAGCAGTTCACCACAGGGCCCCACGCACATTAGGGAAAGGTGAAGAGCAGAGAATGAGCTATTCTTGTCAGCTCCTCTGCTGAAAACCTCAGTAGTTCCCCATTGCCACTAAAATAAAGCAATGCCAAGTGCCTTTTCATTCTTTAATATGCTGGCTCTTGCCCATGTCCAGGGCTTTGTGTGTGCTGTTACCTCCTGCCTTGACCCTTCTCTTCTCACCTCCCCCATTCTTCCACACTGGCGACTCATCCCTCAGGTCCTAGCTTACGCATTCCTCCTTCAAACCGCAAGGCCTGGCTTCTATGTTTCTCCTTCACACCTCAGGGTTTACCTTACCTATTCCTCCACTTCACACCAGGTTAGGTCTCCATACGGTGTTCTGCAAGTGCCCCGAGCTTCCCCCAGCCTGGTACTCTTCTCCCTTTGTGGCAATTCTTTCTTTAAATTATTTCCCCTTGCTAGACTGGTAGGTCTAGGAGGCCCTGTTCATCTCATCACCACCATACCCCAAGGCCTGCAACAAGGCTGGTATACAAAAGGTACTCAAAACATACACATTAAATGAGGGTTAAGGAGTGAGTTTGCATCCTCTTCATGATGAGAGACACCTTCTTTCTTTGACATCGCCATGGCAACTGGTCCAGAAGCCTTGGCAACGATCTAGTTAAGTGGCTTAATTGGCTGAGTGCTAACTGATGGAAAGATGTCTGGTGGAGTTGGGAGGGCTGCAGGTGCCAACCCATTCTGGTGGCCGGAATGGTGATGCTATTAGATGCTGCTTCACAGTGTAGGCACATGGCTCAGCTGATCAAATAACTAGTTAAAAAGTAAAGAGAATCTTCAACTTCTAACCAAAAGGGGTATTAAATTCTTTTCACTTTGATCTCTTGACTCATTAGTAGAACTTAATTTCCATCTGCCTACGGCTCCAAAGTAGCAGATTTCCCTCTCCCTATGCTGCATCCCACAGCGCCATCAAACTGCCACTCACCACCCAGCACGGGAAGAAATTACACACTCCTGCGAAACTTCTGGGGTCCCAGAGGCAGACAGCAGTCAAAAGGCCAGCTAGGAAGTCTGAGAAACTCACTTGTTACTGCAGGTTTCTCTAATTCTAATTTCTATGAATAATAGATATACATAAAAATAATAAAAATGTTCATTAAACACTTTACATGAAGACATGCTGCAATCAAATTCCTTACATTTTCAGAGACAGCTGCAGCTGAAGAAAAATTAAATTTCCTGTCAGAGTGGTTAGAAGACTTCATATCTATAAAAAAAAGTAAGACAAAAATATAAGGTGGCCCCAAAGTAGGTATACAATATAGTTTGTTTTTGTTGTGGGTCAGTGTGTATGTGTACCCATAAAATTTGACTGTGTGATGAATTTCATTGCTTCAACTGGATACCTACTTTGGGGCCACCCAGTATAATTTTGGGTTGAACCTGCTTTTCCTAAAACAACACAAGGTGAAATGCTCATCTCAAAATAGTTGTGATGAAAAATATTCCTTTGACCAGAGAGCACTCCCCTCTACCTGGGGAGATCAACCTCTTCCATCCAGTTTCTCAGGTCAATTGAACTGACTTTGGCGAACAATGAGGCATTATTGATTCCTCTAGCCTCTCCCCCTCGCCACCACTTGCACCCTGCCCATCCTGAGGTGGCCATTTTTTGTGCAGCCACTTAGCTTCCATTCCCTCTGCTTTATTTCCCATGACGTCCTGCCCTCCCTTGCCCAAAAGTTGGGCACAGGACACAGCTGAGCTGACAGATGCCTTCCCCCAAGATCTGAATCTTGAGTACGTTGCCTCAAGGATGGAAAAAGACCACATGTATTCCTGAGACAGTGTCCCAGAAAGAAAGGCTGACTTCTTTCTGTTGCCTCCACAGCCAAAGTGCCCTGTTCTTATCCTTCTCCTGATTCTCCATCTTCTTGTCCATTATGTCACCCTCATTATCCCTTCCATACATCACCTTTGTGCTTAAGGTGGTCAACCTTTCTCTTCCTTGCTTACAACCAAAGAATCATGGTGCATCTTCAGATCCTTATTTGAAGATATTTTAAAGTGAACTTGTAACACAACAAGTTGATGCACTATAGAATTGTACACCTGGAACTTCTGAAATTCTTGCTAACCAATGTCACCCCAATAAGCGTAACAATAAAAAAAAAACTTTAAAGCTACCACTCTTTCAGGTTTGTGACACAATGTTAAGTTTTAAAGGAAAGATGCAAACCATAGGTACAGTGGTAGTATTTGGGTTGCAATAAAACAAAGCAAATATGTTTGCAGAGGGTAAAAGACTACAAGAAAATACACCAGATTCTGAGTGGCTGTATTAAGATAAGGGTATGTTTGATTTCCCTTTATTTTCTTGGTATTTCAAATTTTTCATAATGTGGCATATTACTTCAATAATGGAAATATTGATTTATAGTAAAGAAAGTTTAAAACAGAGGTTATATTGTCTAGTATTAAAGACCATATAGTATTGTGACCTTTTTATGAAAGTTACAAATATAGTACTTGGCCTCTTGTTCCAAATTTCTAGTTCAATTTCCTGCCAGGATTCTCAATACACAGTAGCAAGGTCAACTCTTAATCAACTCTTAATCATCATAGCGAGAGCTGGCATGGCATGGGCTCACAGCAATCATCTCTCTGTAAGAACAAGCACACATTTTAGGACTAAGGATGAGTCACTCGAAAATATGCTTGCTGGTAGAGTTTTACAGCAAGTCACACCAGTAAAGAGTGGAAGCCATGGTACCTGAGAGCCTGCTAAAGAGAAAAGCCATCTCTTATCCATGGTTGTTTTAAAAGGCTTAAAAGGAACATTTCCTTCTTTTGGGTTAAGTAATTCTAAATTAAGAATCCATTCAGAAATTGAAAATGACAAGAGAGCTCACATTTGCTGTTATGTTTAAGAATAAACAGGATGAGGAAAGTAAAATCTGAGCCGACTACATTATTTTCATGTTCAGTTGATATCTGCTTATATTTAAGCAGAAGGCCTTTAGTATCTTTAAATTTATTTCCTACGTGGATTAGTTTCTTATTGTTGCTGTAATCAAACATCACAAACATAGTGGCTTAAAACAATACAAATGTATTCTCTTACAGTTCTGGAGGTTAGAAGTCCACAATCAGTTTCACTGGGCGCAAGTCAGCAGGGCTGGTTTCCTCTGCAGGCCTGGGGGAAGAAGCCACCCCTCGCGGGGTTTTTGTCTCTTGGAAGCTGTCCTTGCTCCTTGGCTCACGAATTCATGTCTCGTCACATCACCTTTTCTTCCTCTGCTTCCGTCATTATGTGGCCTTCTCTGTCTGACTCTGACCTGCCTGCTTCCCTCTTAAAAGAACCCTTGTGATTATATTGTATCCATGTAGATAATCCATAATAATCTCCCTATCTCAAGATCCTTAACTTAGTCACATCAAAGTCCCTTTTGCCAAGAAAATAGACACTCAGCGGTTCCAGGCATTAGGACATGAACAACTTTGGGAGGAAGCAGGAATTATTCGACATGTACCAAAATCCTCTATTTGGTAAAAAATTAAAACATTTGAAAATATACAGAGCAAACACTTTTTAGTTAATAAAAATATTTTAATATCTGTCGTGTGTGATAATTATACTATAACATGGCAAAAAAAATGTGCCCCAATTAGAGAGCTCCGATATTACAATAGCTTTTAATAGCTTCATCAATTTTTCTGGCAGATATGAAATTTTAAAATAAATTCAGCATTTGTCTCATAGCTATGAAGGACAAGAATTTTTTAAAGTGATAAAATATGTTATAAAATTAAAATAAGAATTAAATTGGGTCTTCTTGACTTGATTAGTAATGAAGTTATTCTATTTCAAGGGCTCGGAATTGCTAACCATCACTGCACCTTCCATAGATGTCCTCTAACTTGTGTGATAAATGAAAGATTCTAATGATCGTTTCTGTTAGTCTAAGCAGGAACTGCAAGGTGGCGAATACAAGAATATTACTCTGGCTTGGAACGCTGCTGGGACCCATTTAGGGGACAAACTAGCAAGTGTGTAGGAACCATGCCTGAGCATCCAAAACAGGAAGCCCTAAAGACCCCCATTCAGCACCTGCACCCCATTCGTAGGACAGCCCAGTAGGCCCTCACACTGCCTTGCTGTAGACATCTTTCTAATAAATACAGTCTTCGATTTCCCAAGGAGATAGGAGCATCCAGTTAGAGGTTGGGGCATGTGGAGTGCAATAACTGACTACGTGTGGACACAATGACCATAGCACCAAGGAGGGCCTGCAGTGGGTGAGCATGCAGGAATCTCAAGGAGCAGGCACACTCCCCCACAGACACATCTGACACTTGATTTGAGCAGGTAAAAAATACCGGGGCCCCTTCACAGTCCTCTGAACTACCGTGAATAACTGCTGTTCAAATAGCTGGCTTTGAATCACTTAGAAAAGGACAAAAGAAGTTCGGTTGACTCTCCTTAAGGAAACAGGGAAATACATGGGCTATTTTAGAAAAAGTTCCATAAAAACTTCTCTCTCTCCTAATTTGCTTGAAATGGTAAAGCCTCAACCACAGAACACTTGGCTCCTCTAAATGACTTACTTACTCTCTGGTATCCAGGTAGTTACGATTTTTTTTTTTAATTAAATTTTCATTAATTTGCATTGTATTCTTTCAGAATTTTCTATTTTATCTCAGCTGTAATGAGTAAAGTAAAACTTTGTATAATCCACAAAGAAAGGGTTTCCAAGACAACTAATAACATACAGGTTTGATAATTAAGTTTGCAAGCTCATCCTAGCAAAAGTCCTACATACCTCACTGCTGAATATCACTATGGTCACCTTTGAAGTACTCCCCTTGGGAAGTTGCACCAATGCCAGCGCCTAGTCCACCCATCAAAGCAATTTTGTAACTCTTTCTGGAAAGGCTATCAGAACTGTCATCACATGACCCTTGATGTCCTGAATGTCATCAAAATGTCTTCCTTTCAATATTTCCTTTACATTCAGGTAAAGAAAAAAGTCATTGGGGGCCAGTTCAGGTGAGTAAGGAAGATGTTCCAATATATTTATTGGTGTACTGGCTAAAAACTCCCTCACAGACAAGTACCAAGTGAGCTGGTGCATTGTTGTGATGCAAGAGCCATGAGTTGGCGAAAAGTTCAGGTAGTTTTCATTTAACTTTTTCACGTAGCCTTTTCAACACTTCCAAATAGTAAACTTGGTTGACTGCTTGCCCAGGTAATATAAATTCATAATAAACAATCTCTCTGGTATCAGAAAAGTTTAGCAACATTGCTTTGACTCTTGATTGGACTTGATGGAACATTTGTTCACGAAGAATTGGCTGACTTCCACTGTGCACTTTGATGCTTTTGTTTCAGGGTCATATTGCTACACCCATGTTTCGTCACCAGTGATAACATGGCCCAAAGCATTGTCTTGCCTCTCCAAAAAGGTCTTGGCAAACTTTGACTCTCCTTTGCTTTTGTTAATTAGTGAGCTCCTTTGGGACCAATTTGCACACACCTTTCTCATGACAAGATTTTCAGTGAAGATTTTTCTGTTTCTCTATGGATGTTTACTTGGTCTGCTGTGCTTCTCACAGCCCGCCAATGATTTTGATGCACAATTTGATGAATTTTTGCAACGTTTTTGTCAGTTCTACTTGTTACTGGTGGCCCTGATCTCTCTTCATCAGTGATGTTTTCTTTCACCTCAGAAAAACATTTAATCCATTTGTACACTGCTGTTTTCTTCATGGCGTTATCCCCATAAACTTGGACTAACATATCCCTGATTTCACTTCCACTCTTGCCAAGTTTAACAAGAAATATAATGCTTGTTTATTGCTCTAATTCAAGCTCTGACAATCTCATGATGGCACACAAAAACATGCAACAACAATCATGAACACCGCTCATAATTGTTGCAAGATACCACCACACGTTGACTTGAACACAACTGTGAGACACAGATACACCAAGGTTATGGAACTCTATTGAGTTGTTTGTACAGTGCTGTCACATAAGAGCATGGTGGCAAGTTCAGGAACTTAATTGTTAGACCTTGTAAATAAGACTTCAGAGAGATATATTTAGTCCGCTTATAAAAAAAATGTAAATAAAGTCCTTTGAAATGCTTCTATGCAAAGAGAAACTATTCAAATATTTATTTTTCTGTTCATTACTCTTAATGTGGAAATATCTCAATATCAGTTTCAGTTTATGCACCTGAAAATAGTAAAAATAAAAAATGCATTTTTAAAAACATATTTAAAATTTAGCCTGACCACCTCAGTTTATCCAAGTTAATAAGAATTTTTTTCTTTTTCTCTGTGCATTATATTACAATTAAATCAGTGATTATTAAATCGTTTGAAAATTACTCAAATAAAACCAAAAGACTTTTTAAAAGGCACAGTCACCATTTATGACAATTCAAGATATGAATTATATTTAAAAGCTTTTCCTTGTTAAATTGAAAAGATCAAACACCATTTTAAATTGAGAAATGCTCTTCTCTATATTCAACACTCAGCAAAACTGATGAAAGCTTCGCAAATGTTTGCCATTTATCCTAATTTTTCTCCTATAGTCTTATTTTAAAAACTGGGCAATAGTTTTCACATTTTGTAAATCACAACCAACAGATGAAAAACTGAACTTGAAGACGTAGGAGAAGTTTGCATCTGTCTCATTAGATAACCAAGACCTGAAGTTCTCCCATAGATGCAGACTGATACACATCTCGTATGAGATGAATCCAGAAGGTTAGGGTTAGTATGCAACATTTTCTAATTGTAAAGACGGTTTAGCGTGCCTTGCTACTTTGTGTTCAAAAGAGTTTATAAACAGCAGTTATGTCTGACTCCTCAAATTAGGAAAAAGAAGTTAAATTCTTTTTCTATTCAGGAAAAAGAACTTAAAGTCAGACAAAAAAGTATTTCATTTCCTCTAGCAACTGGGTTTGCTCAATCCAATAGTTCGTAATTAGACAGTAATTGGTTAATACTTTTGATTTCTAAATGATTGGTTTAAAAAACAAAACCCTTTGACTATGTATTATTATATCTGGGATTTGCTTTGAATTAATCTGGGTGTGGCGGTCTATTGTTATGGTTGAAAAAGATGGGCCATGAGTTGATTAATTGCTTAAAGCTGCATGATAAGGACATCAGTATTCATGAGTATATGAGCACATTATACTCTTTTAGATACTCTTTTGCCTCTACTTTTGGTTTGTTTGACATAGTCCACAATAAAATAAAATTTAAAAAACTATGTATGTTGAAGTCAGTTGAGAGAAAACAAGACTAATTACTAAATTAGCATAAGAAAAGTAAAAGTAACACTGAGTTGGGGTTAGTCAGCCTTGGTTTTTAGACAGCATCTCCAGTGTCTATATTGTAGACTTCTACAGACAGTCCATGCCGGTCAGTCCTGTAGTGTGTCTTCAGGCCTGCTGGCTCAGTCAGTCCTCAGAATGCTTGGGATCCCCTTTCCACAGCATTGGGTGGTCCCTGGAAACCTCAGCCCACCTGCCTTCCAAATATAATAGGCCAAAGAAATTCATGGGTAAACACTAGGAGATTTCCACATAACTGGTTCTATGATTTTCTAACCCATGAGCCCCCTCATTGGATGAGTACTGACCATGAAATGGGTGTATATGTGCAAGCACACCTACACTTGTACATTTAAGAATGTATAATTATACCCCTACCTTGTTCCCAAAAGGATTTAAGATATTTGTGCACATGTGAAATAAAACTTAAATTAGTTTTGTCATTATAAATTTTTACCCCTAAAATAAAACTCCATGAATATTTATCTTACATTTGCATAAAAAAGTCAAACACCTTGTCATAAGACACTTTTGTTCTGTTGGCTCACATCACTCAAGCTCATGATGAGAAACTTTCCTATTTATATACAGAATATTAGGTTTGCTTTTGATTAAAATGTGGTTAAGAGTACAAAAGTTGCCCAGTTAAAAATTTTGCTTTTTCTAGGTGACATCCACTTCAAATTCTCACTTCATGACTCTTCAGATTGTGTTTGGTATGGAAAGAGTGGTCTCTACCTTGAAAATGTAACATGTAAGTACAGATGTTCCAATCCTTCTTGCATAGAAAGTAGTCTGACTAGACGTACTGTTTTGAACGGGAGAGAAAACGGTCCTGTCCCATTTCAAACGGTACATATTACGTCTGGTCAGCCTAGTCCCACTGGGCTAAGGTCAAGGTGTCAGTAGGCTGACCAGACGTACCGTTTGAAGTGGGACAGTACCGTTGTTTTCTGTCTCCTTTAAAACAGTCCGGTCAGCCTAATAAGAAGACACTCTGCTAAAGAGTAGTCTGCATTCCCCCGTTATCCTCACCTATCATCAATAAAAGTCTCAGAATCCAAAAGTAGGAAACAATTTCCTTGCTAAACTAGAACAAAAAGAGTAAAATCTCCACAGATGACTGACCATGCAAAGGATAAAAAGTTGGAGAAGTAACGTTCTGCTTAGTCACCACAATCAGGAATATTCTCCCTCGAGTACACCCAGTCGGTGTGTAGATTGGATCCTACTTGGACAAAATTCTCCTGTTAGTTTGCAGGCAGGTGGAGCTTGACCTGCCTGGGTAACAGCAGGCAGGGCATGCTCCAGGCAGGACCATTCCAGCCCGAGGGACTCAGGGGACCGCAGAAACAGCAAGAATTCATTTCAAACCGAGCTAATCTGGAATACGGAATTACAATCACTTTTTTTCCCTACATTATCATGCAGCTCTCAGTGCAAGGCATTAACTGTGTGCTGAGAATTTGAGGATGCTTAAGTCCTGGTCCCCATCCTCACTGTGCCTCTGAGACCTGAGATTTGTCCTATCAATAAGGTAATTCTCATTACAGAAGCTTGGGAACATTTAATAGATTAACCAATGGGAGCAATGAAAAGTTTATAAATGTGGTCACTGATGAACAAAGTCCCTCAAGAGAAGAGCCATTCAGAATAGCCTAGCAAATGAATTTTAAGCATGTAGACCAGAGATATTATTTGTAATACTCCAAATTATTTGTGAGGCATTGACATCAGTTCTACTCCCAAGCCCCCAACATAGGCCTTCTTCATTGTCCACCTAATGGGTTAGGCACCTACCAAATGCTTTAGGTCACTGGCTGTTACCTAGGCTGCAGAGAATCATCTGGAGCCCTCTTAAAGCTCCTAATGCCCAGTCAAACCCCAGACCAACTAACTCAGAATCTCTAAGGCTGGAATCCATACATCAGTATTTTTTTTTAAACTCCCCCGGATGATTCCATGCACCCAAGTTGAAAAGCCAGCTGCTTTAGATATGTAATCTCACTTAATCTTTTAAAGAATCCCAAGAGGTGGTATTTTCCATGCCTATCTTACACAGCAAAAAATAGACTCAGAGAGCTTTTGAAATTTACAGGTAGTTTCTAACCTACATTTGTCTCGTTCCAAAACTAAGGTTAGAACAAGAGCTTTCGTTACATTATTATCTAAGAAAAACGGCCATTCAAATGCTGATCCTGTTATATCACATTAAGAGACTCCTCTACCAGTCTCAGAGCAAAAAACAGCACTCGTGAGTAGAGCCTGGAAGGCAATTTTTCTAAAGAGAGGAGGTTGGGGCATCCTGGACCTTGAGTTATGATGACACTATGATGCCTTGTCTGTTTTGATTTGTTGTGTTATTTTTGCTTTTTGGTATGTGGGTAGATCCCTGGCTGGGAATCGAACCCAGGCCGCAGTGCTGACAGTGCCAGCGCCGAAGCCTTAAGCCACTACACCACCAGGGAACTCCTGATGCCTTGTCTGAATGTTAGGTTAATTGTATTGTGCTGAAACTTGGTTACGTCCTCATGGACGGGTGCTATTTTCCTTGAAGAAGAAATTTCCCTTAGAACAAGCAGAATGTCAATGGGAGAAGGAACTCCTTTCTCTTAAACCAGGGGTGATAGGAGTTCAAAGCCTTCCAAGAAGGTCTGAGTAGTTGTGGAAAAGTGGCATATGCTTTAGTGAGGCGGGTTGGGGGCCAAGCAGCAATATGCTTTGTATTCTTAAAGGTACCTAATCGAGTCCTTAGGCAGAACTTTTCAAATATCTAAATTCCCAGGCCCCACTCCAGGCCTACAAAGCAAGTTCTAATGGTGGGATGGAAATAAGTTTTGCTATAAAGTTCCCCTACGTGGAAATCACTTAGATAATACCCCTTTTCCTGACTTCTCTCTCTAATCTCTCTCTCTCTCTTTTAGTCCTTTGCTATCTTCCTTCACACTATAATACCTCTCATCCTTTATCATTATTTTTAGGCTGACAGACATCTCGTTTTAAATGGGACAAAAAACAGTTTCAAAAGGCATATGTGGTCAGCCTAGTTTCATGGGCTAAATTCAAGGTGTCAGGAGGTCGCCCGTATACGCACCATTTGAAATGAAACAGAATCATTGTTTTTTGTCCCATTTAAAACGGGGTACCTGGTCAGCCAGGTTATTTTATTTGCCTGTTAACTGGGGTTTTATTTTTCATCCTCACAGAAGTGCAAAGCCCACTATCATTGTGCTTGGAATATGTTTGGTAACCAGGAAATACATTTAAATAAGTGAATGAATGAATAAGACAGCAACACAAGAGAGAAGCTTCTAAATGATAGAACTTCAAGAGATAGGAGTTCAGAAGAGGAAGAGAGAGTCCCCCCAGTGCACAGAGAAGATGGCTGGTGTCCCTTTTCTGAGTGGTAGCAGGTCAACGATCTCACTAGACTTGGGATGGGTGTTGGCCACATCCCTAGTAGCAGGCAGCCAAGGGATAATTATCCAAAAAGCCACAGGTGTTTTCAAAGGTGCCAGGAAACAGTACAGTATTTACAGGTCACCTGGGCCCTGCTTTATCAGCATGACCTTGACACTGAGGGGCCCAGTCTGAATAATCCTGAAAAACCAACCCCTAGATTGTGTCAAAGTGCTTGCTTCGGCTGCACATATACTAGATTGTGATCAAGACCTCCTTACTGCCTACAGCATCCTTGCCCTCACATTGAACATTAATCACATTTATTAAGCACCTACTCAGGTTAGGCATTAGCTTTATTGTTTAATGCCAACATCACCCCTATAAAGCAGCTGTTACTAAGGAAACTGAGGCAGGAAGTAGTTAAGTGATTTCCCAAGGCCACCCAAGCTAGGAAGTGGTCTCACCAGGGTTCCATCCCAGGCATTGTTCTCTGAGACCCTGCATGAAACCACCTCCCAAAGCTCTTCATACACACTGTTGGTGGATTTTACTCTTAACCACTCTAGCCCAAATGGAGTTTGCTAAATATTTAAAAGCAGTTCTTTAGATTGACAACCTATTTTGGGAAACTATTAACCTTCTCTTTTGCAAATGTGAGAGCTCAATTTATCTATGACAGTGGTGTGGGCTTCACATATACTGGGATGTTTTTAACCACCTGATAATTCAGCATCTTCCCAGCACAGGAAAAGATCCCATCATGATCTTTAAGATTCTAGGGTTGGGGCCACATGGTCAACACACTCAGGTGTCCTTCCACCACTTGACAAACCCTCCTCTTCCTTCTACTTCTCCTCCTCTTTCTCCACAAGCTGCTGTTTAGATTTCTTCCCCACTTTGGCTGATGTACAGTCTCAAATTAAAATGCCAGCTGGAAGACTGGCACACACACAGTCACATGCCAAAGCTCACGTGGAAGTTCTAAGTGCTGCTGTTACTGAGAAATTGCTGGTACATGCAAGGGTACCAAAGAGCAATCCTCAATCTTTCTCATTCAAAATGACAGGAAAATGCGTAACTTCCCTCAAAACTCAGAGTGATGTCTTTTTTTTGTTTGATGTCGGCATAGAGTTGTTGGAATTGTCCATGCTGTTGGGATGGTGTGTGTAGAGGGGAAATTACTCTTTTTGGTGTCCTGCTCAGAACTGCTGTGTAAATTCATCCATCTCAGTATCAACTTCTGGACCTGTCAGGAAAGAGTATGGGTAGGCCCCTGTTATCTTCTCCCCATATGAATGACAGCTCCCACAGGAACCACATATGCCCAGAGCACTACTGCTTTTTTATCTCAAAAACTTTGTTATGATAAAATATACACAAAAGTTTTAATGGAACCAGTAGTTTCCACACAGTGTTACAGAATACCATGTTGCCAGAAATGTGTGTTTTTTCTACCTTAGATCTGTTGCAACTCAAAACAGAATTAAAAAAAAAAAAATCAGCCCATAGAAAAATGTAAATTTGCTTATGGCCAAATTCTAGGCAGTGAAAAACATTTTTAATCCTAGGTGAAGCATCAAATTATATCTGGGGTTTTTTTTCTGGTTGCTTATTATAACAAAGCCATTCCAACAAGTTCTTCTGGAGACATTTCTAAAAGTTAGTGATTAGAAGCAGACAGGGCTGAGTCTTCTTACTAAGCAAGAATGTTCATGTACACCTTCAGATTCATTATCAGTGATCATCTGGTGGTGGGTATCCAAAAATGGCATGACTAGTGATGAAAGACATCAGATCCTAATACAGCTACCTCATTGGGTGATTGGTTGTTACAGTTTCTTTGGAAAAGATTTTTGTGTCATCTGCTAAAGTCAGACAGGTACACACCTTGCACCTCAGCCATTTTTATTGCCATAGAATTGAAATTTTCTAAGGTGGAGCCAGGGCATTGTAAACCTCTCAAATATACAGACGTGTGCAAGAATGTTCATAGCAGCACCATTTGTAATAATCAGAAAAGTGAAAACAACCATACTATCTATCAACAGCAGAATGGATACATTGAGTTCTAGTCACAGAATAGAATTCTACACAACAATGAAAATGAAAAACTAGTGTTACAGACAACACCCATGAATCTTCCAAACACAGAGTTGCGTGAAAGGAGCCAGACACAAAGGAGTGCATATCATTTGAGTCCACTTGTATAACAAAGTTCACACGTCTCTATGAATGGTGGATACACTGGAATTCACTTTGCAATCCTTACGTGGGCTATACTTTTGTGTCTGGTGTACTTTTGCCTATGTGAGTTATACTTTACAATAAAAAATATTTTTAAGAAAATAAATAGGAAAGCACCAAGTCAATGTATATCGTAAATTCTAGAAGCAATTTGGGGAAAATAAATATGGCTTGATTTTCATCCTTTTTTCCACTCAAACCTGGGTTTATGATGACAGAAGCCAAAGGCAAAAGTGGATCTTTCTGGGAGCTCTGAATCAACTCAGCTCCTGAGTTCCCAGTGCTTCTTGTGAAAGATACCTAGTCTTGAACTCCAGAGTTCCAAATTCCATGTGACCAGCTTCCTGAAGGCTTTCGACTTGACGAACAAATTATACTGCCAAGAAAGCATCAAAATTCTATCAAGCTTAATTATCCAATTTCTGTCTATAATGACATACCTCCTGTACCCGGAGAGACCCACCCAGGCACTAATAGGACGTGACAGCTGCATCACCAACAAAGCCTCCCCCGCCTTCAGTTCTACTCAGAGGTGAATGCCTCCTGCTGGGAAGGCGCTGCCGAGGCCTTGGGGAGACGGTGGAGTCTCAGACCAGAGACAGTGACTGCTGAGGCTCATCCGGGGACCATCCCGAGCCCCCGCTGGGTGTGCATGGGGGTGAGGAGGGGGGATTCATCACAGGTTCACCTTTTCACTCCAAAATACAGTCCTGTTGGAAGTTGTGGCATTCTTTTCATGACTTTTTTTTTAAATAGGATTAAACCTTTTTGGGGGGTCAAGATCGTATGCGATGCATTCCTGTCCAAAGGCCAGCAGGGTGCAAAGTCACCCTGTCCGTGAGCCCTGGACTCATCTGTAACCTCATGCTGTTCCTGCCTCAACGGCAGGAGGGAACCTAACTGTTGGGTGGGTTTTCCTTGTCACTTTACCCTCTTTGAATGAATAAGCAAATGACTGAGGGCTAAGTTTTCTGAGTCTTTAACAGAAATAAGAGTGTTTTCAACGCTAGCTACAAACATTCTTTCCTAGTATGTTTGGGTCAGAGAAAAGGAAACAGCCAGTGAATTGTGAGGGAAAGAGGAATGTTCTCTCCAACCCCCCAATCCCAGCTGCGCCGCCGCCCTCGGGCCCCCTTGCTGCAGGCGCAGACCGACGCCCGGGGACAGGACAGCAGCCCCCGTCAGCACGTGGGGGGGCGGGGGGGCGGAGGTACCACGAAACGCAGCGCTGTTTACCGGTACTAGTACGTCCAAACAGCTTTCATAGCCAAATCCTAGGACAGGCTGCCGCATCATGTCCTCCGTGCTGATCCTACTGCCTTTGGTAATAGTTCTTTCGAAATGGTGTTTGCGTGCAAAGAGGCCCCTGTTTTGGGGGGCGGGCAGGGCAGGGAGAGGTGTATGTGGGTAATTTTATGGAGCCAGCCCAAAGAAAGGGTCATGTTCTTTGCTTTCCCTACTATATTGCTATTGGGGAAGGCAAAAAGAAATGTCGGGAATGACACAGGGAAAACCAAAGACTGGAAAACCTTTCGACTGTTGGTGCTCAGTGTGGGGGTCCTGGCTGGCAGTGTCCGCATCGCGTGGGGACTTGTAGATGTGCCACCTCTCCATCCCACTTGAGACTGACCTAATCAGAGTTTCTAAACGTCCCCACGGTTTATAAAAGTCTGATTTCATTTTCGCTTTCTTTCTTCATGTAAAAATAACCACTAACACCTTTGGATGTCTTTTCAGTCATCACTTGGGGGTACTTGTGTAACTGGATCCTGTTCTCTTTGTCCTAAATCCTGTGATGTTGCATTAATACAGAATAACCCGGTCTCGCTTTCCTGTGTGTCATTAGGCCGCTTAGTGTGAACTGGGTCACTTCTGTGGCTCCCTGATCTGGTTTTCTCGTAGCTGAAGGAAGAGAAAGGAAAATTACCCAGTGCAATTTCCCCTCGAGAAACAGCTTGTTTCTCATCTTTAATTAATTGTTCCTTCCTCTCAGAAACCCTGTTAGAGTTAAAGCAGGATTCCCTGACCCTCTGTGAGAGAAAAGACGCTGTCTTCCTCGCCCAGAACATTTGAGAGCTCCTGAGGGTGAGGGAGGGGCCAGGGTGGACCTGAGGGTTATGGGAGATGGTAGTGAAGTCCAGAAGCAAATCAGGGGATGGGGGCCATGAGAGGACCCCCTTGGGGGAAAGAGATCTGGAAGCCACAGTAAGAGGAGGCCTGTCTGACTCAGTTCAAAATGTACTTTGTCTTCATCACACAGCTATGAGGCCTTTTAAAAGTAAATTCAAATAAATAAAGAAGCATTATATGACAACAGGTGCCCTCTCTCTAGCAGTGCTTCTATCCTTCTTCCAAGAGCTGCTTTGGAAAACACTGAATAATTTTCCAAGTTTCTCTAGCAGGTTGGTTTCCACAGAAGGGGGATGTGCACCAGCCTGGAAGTCAGGTGGTGGGGGTTCCATGTCCAGCTCTATCAGAGAATCACAGAGTTGAACTTGGATAAAAAGCTTGACCTCCCAGAGCCCTTAGCTCCTCATCTGTAAAATAAATGGTTGGGATTCCCAGCCTCAAAAGCTCATTTCAATTCCAGCTTCCTAAGAGTCTATCAAAATTTAACTGGTGGAAACAACCCAAATCATCAGTCCATCAACTGATGAATGATTCAAAAAGTGCCATATATCCATACAATGGAATATTATTCACCACCACAGAAATAAAGCACTGATGTATATCACAACATGAATGAGCCCTAAAAACATTATGGTAAGTGAAAGAAGACCATCACAAAAGACTATATATCTTACGGTTTCATCCCCAGAACGTGGATGTCTACAAAGAAAGTAGATTTGTGGTTGCTGAGGCCTGGGGGAATGGGTAGGTGGGGAAGTAAGGAGGTTAGCTGGGGGTATGAAGCTTCTTTTTGAGGTGATGAAAATGTTTTAAAATTGTGGTGATGGTTATACAGATCTGCGAATACACTAAAACCATTGAATTGTACTTTAATGGGTGAATTATATGTTATATGAATTACATCTCAATAAAGCTATTTTTTTAAGTCTATAAAAACAGGTTTTCCTAAGTTGCTAAGTTTCTACAGGAAACAAACCCACAGAGTTAGACCAAGAACACCTTTATGAGATGGATAAGAATTATTATTTCAAATGAAGCACATTTCACAGGGCTTGACGTCACTCTCATATATTAAAACTCGGAGGAAAATTGAAGCCCAGGCCTTTGTGTATGGAAATGAAATAATCTGAACTGAATGAGTGGAAAAGGAGAGAAATGAGGTGAGGAAACATTACATGAGAATCAGCAAAAGGAGCTGACTCTGCACTTGGGTCGTCAGTGTGATGTGAATGAGGACAGCGGCTGCTCGGTGATCCCGGGGCGGGCAGGGCGGCCAGGCCAGCCACAGCGAGCACGGGGTGGTGAGAATGGGAGCGCTAGCAGGTAACCCGGCAACGTGCATGTGGAGGGGCCAAGGGCAGACTGGGGATGGGCGCCGGAAGCAATTACTGGCTGGCCCAGCTGCAACCACCACCTCGCAGGAGCCCATCTGCCAGCTGAAGGGCTTTTTCCGGTCACAGGACCCAGCTGGCACTCGGCAAAATGCCCTCAGCCCACAAAAGCAAGACCTGAAAACTGACCAAGCCAAAAGGCAGCACCCTGAGTCAGACCTTGACTAATGTTCCGAATTAAAAATGATGCACGCATCTGCTTTCTTCTTGGAGAAAAAATGTACAACGCGGTGGCAATGTGCTGCCTAATTCTTGTGGGCACGGGGCTGGGTGACTTTGGGCTGAACATGTAAGACCCTCCCCCTCCTCACATCAGGCAGTGGACCCCGCTGACCCATTAGCACTAGCAGAAATGTGGAGTCTGTGGAATTTTCAGGAAAGGAGCTACAGAAGGTGGTTCAAAGTCAGCAGACAGCTTGAATCCTTAAATCCTCAACTGGGGGCTCTCTAGACACCCCCATTTATCTGGCCAGCCCAAGGCAGGGTTCCCAAAGCACAGTCTGGGACCAACAAAATCAGTACCACCTGAGAACTTGTTAGAAATGCAAATTGCTGCTGAATCAGAAATGCTGGGCTGGGGCCCAGCCACTGTTTTAGCAGGTTGCCCTGAAGTTGTACAACGACTAGCTAGTCACTCCCTACTCCAGTGACCCTAATCTTGAGCACCTGGCGGCTGAATCCGGCCACCCTTCCCGGGACTGTGGAGCTGGAGGGTCAGCAGGGACTGTGTTTGAGGAAGAGAAATGGGCAGTAAACAGCGTCACCTGAGCCCTACTCACCCCAACCCAACCAGTGGGTGACTCACTCTCGTGAGCCAAAGTCTCCTGCAAACACATTTGTCACTCCTGCACTCCCCACCCTGCTCTGCCCTCCGCACACGTCCCACACAGTGATGATTCCTTACAATAACCTGACCCTCAAATAGTGCTTTTTAGTTATGAGGTTTAGTCACAAATGTGCACACTCAATTCATTTCACACAGGAACCTTGCGAGAGAGGGCCCTCCCTCCAGAGATGAGGAAATGCAAGGTTGCTCACGACCACCTGACGGGAGGAGGGGGTACCAGCACCCTATCCTGTCTTCTCTCTCTCGGGCAATGCGCTCTGCCCTGTACCACCAGCCTCCCTGGGAAAGAGCTCCTAAAAGATTACTCAACTGACTCAAAGACTGCAGAGACTTGGTGGCCTGCAAAATGAGAAAAGATAGAGATTCCTTCACTCTTTCTCCACGGGCTCCTTAATTTCTTCCAGGACTTTTATCAGCGGGGCCATGAGGAATTCCTGATCATTGACCCCCTGACTGGGTGCGTGTGGTTGAGTCTGTGTACACATGCTCGGGGCGGGGGGGCATCCATCGCACGTGCACTATTGTTTCAGGCCTGCTGCCCTCAAGGAAGCCCTTGCTCCCAGCCTGGACCACTTGCCTGGCCTGCGTGGGGGCTTTAGCTTATCTTCACCACTTCCCAGGCACTCCCCACTTCTGGACCCCAGTAAATCCTCCACCATGTTTTTATTTTATGGTACTGGAGGCAGGTAGTGTGTCACTTTATAAGTAGTTATTGGAGAAATTGTCTCAGAATTATTCTAGGGGTACAAAATAAAGAAATACACATTCTAAGCAACATTGTCTATGTATTACTTTTTTCTTTTATTTTTTTATTGTTAAATTTATTGGGGTGACATTGATTAGTAAAAATTACGTAGATTCCAGGGGCACAATTCTGCACTACATCCTCCATGCATTGCATTATTCTATGTATTACTTTTCGAAGTTTAATTGAATTACATTACCAATGTGTGGTATGACATTCGCTTAAAAGATGGCGTTAATCAAATAAATGCTGGCGTCACCATACGACAGGCAGGATGGTCAAAGAAAATGGTGGAAGCATGGCTGTCGTTCAAGGAGCGCAAGGCTGTTTTGAAGTGGTATTTGAAATTTGAGAATGATCTCCTGACTTAACACCCCTTGACTTCTACTTGTGGGGGACCTTAAAGGATGTGGGGTACCATAGAGAACCGGCTACACTGATGGTACTTCGGGAAGAAATTAAAACGTCATGTGCAGCAGTACAAGTGGACACACGGGTCAGTGTTGCTCAAGCAGGAGTTCACGGTAATCAGAAGTGTCTGGACACTGATGGTCACCACTTTGAGCACCTGTTGTAATTGCAGAAGTCAAATGTGACTTGTATTCTTTTGTTATTGGTATAAATTGAGTATTACAATTTTAAAACAGTTTTTTTCTTTCTTAAAATGTGTATACATTCTGGCACCCTCTGTACATGGCTCTGGAATGATAGCATTCTCTCTCAAAATAGATTTTGGTTGTTACATGACTGAGGCACCTTTGGGAAGCATGTACTGTGTCCCCGTTATAATGCACATTAACTTATTAAAGGCTCTGAGATTTTCTACCATCAAGAAACCTACTGAACTTCATTTGCCCATTTCCCCTAAATGGATTTGATTGCAGAACTGTTTTTCACAGGAGACATTCTCACAGGACATGAGTGTTCCCCAAATGCATTTAGGGTGATGGGATCCTACATTCTCCCCCATCTTGTACTTATGTTTGTTGGGTTTGTTTGAGGCATGCTCATTGTAGCCATCGGTGGACTGCTGCTCTGAAACTTGGGTTCTCCCCACACCACCTTGGAATTGCCCCATCCATGGAGGCTGGCTACTTCTCATTAGCTCCTTCCAATTTCAATGAAGGACAGAGTAGTCTCTCCTCCTCTTCTGAAGTCCACATACCACTGAGGCTCCCACCAGGCTCCTGGTTTCCTGTCTGAAGAGTGTTTCTGGTGCTTCCTTAATTCTAGGACAGAGAAGACTGTGTTGTTCTGAGCTTAGCGAATGGCCAGACCTCTCCTAGGGCAGGACCCCCAACCCTACCTCTACTCCCTCAGGTTTCTCTGGTGAAGGATAGGTCCTGTAGTTTCCCACTTACTGAAGATTTACAACCACAGAAACACAGCCAGGCTCCAGGGACATTAGAATGGAGATTTGTAGGAAATGACAAAATGCAGAGCTGGACTTGCGAGGGGAGGTCAGGGCCAAGGCTGGAGCACAGAGCTCGGGAGGGAGAATGGGGAGGGACAGCAGGGCTTCTTACGTTAGAAGAGAGGAGCAGGATGTGAGAGGCTCTGTTTATGAGGGCCAACCCCTGAATAGAATCCAAGAGTTCGCTTGGCATCCTCAATCTGAGGCATCTGCATTCAATTCTCATTAGACCCATTAAATTGAGCACAACTTGGGAAGGGCTAGAGAAATTTCACAGTAAAAAAAGAAAGGAGGTAAACACCAAAGTTACCATTTCAGATGTTTAGCAGAAGTACCAAGGAAGGAATTGATAAAACTTCTCAATAAGTAACATTTTATAAAATGTTTCTCTGTATACCTTTAGGAAAAAGAGAATGAAAAACACATTTGAGTAACATCTAAATAATAATTGTAATAAAATTTCAGTTATCTGTTAGAACTTCTTACAAACGACCACTCATTTTTAAGCTTAGGATGACTTTCAGCTCACCTCCAAGTGTGGTCCGTCTTCCAGTTCGTTGTCTTCTATTTTTAGTGGAGATGTCCTGTAGGAGGAAAGCAACCGTGTTAGAACAAATGCATTTCATTGTTTAAAAATTAGACTATAAAGACAAAGATACAGATCAAAATCACATTCACTCAGTATCAGCTCAAAATGATTTGAGAGATGGAGTAGAGGGAAGGAGAGAAATCACCTTAGCGACTTTAAGCGATCTACCACCTGAAATAGAACCGACGTTTCCCCCTGCAGTGAACGAGCAGTCCCGAATCTTCCTCTTTGAGGCTTTGGCAAAAGATTGTTTCTGAGGCAGCAGCATCAAGCCTAATGCACTCATTGTCACAAAGGCCTGAGATTACCTGAGATTTCTCCTACATTGATCACCTAATGCTATTGGCTTCAGGTGAAAAATCAAGTGTGTCCTCCTGCTATCGTTAGCTCTTGTGAAGAGCCTTCTTTTGCCTTTCAGAAACAGTCACAGCCCCTCAGCTGCTTATGGAATTGTACACAGCGTCTCTCTGGCACTTCTTCAAATTCAGCGCTTGCATTGTGCCATCAACAAAGGCCACAAGCGGTCTGGCTGGGTACATGTGTTGCATGCGCCAACGGGAGTCCACATTTATGTGGCCCACAGAGATAACTGCTTTTGGGGCCAGGCCTGAGTCTGGCTGTTTGTCGGTAAGCTTCTCTCCTATCCCCGGAGCTTGTGGAGACACCCATTAAAACAAGTATTAGCAGTGACACCTTCAGTCCCTCCCCCTTCTTGTCTTAAAATGTGTCCGGGATTCGTTTTAACCAGGCATGGTAAGGTGTGCGGACGCGGAAACGACTGCTAGGAAGGAAGTTTTTGCTCACGGGTCCCTGGACGTGGGGGGCACAGCACACCACATGGGGCCACGTGGGGAGGCACCGGGCCCGGCCAGGAGGCGGGCACGAGGGGAAAGCAGAGGGAAAAGCCTGTATTACGGTTTTTGCAGAAAGGAATGGACAGCAAGGTAAGCAGTTTAGGATTGGCTAGCTTAAATAATTTCAGCAGGTTCTGGCCTATAAGGGGGGTCCCTAGTTGTCCAGTACCTGGCCGTGGGGTGAGTTAGGCAGAGGGAATGAACGTTGGCTTTGTGTGTGAGAGTTAGATAAAGGAAGTGGTGGGGGGCATGGACTTGGGGTTGGTTGGTTTACGTATGAAAGGCACACACGCACAGGCAGCCCTTCACTATCTCTAGGAATTAGCTCGCTCTGAAAGGGGCAGTCTCTCCAGGATTAGCAAAGCCCCCAAGATTTCAAGGCAACATAAAATACAGAAATTGTAAAAACGATTAATATTATACATACTTGATACCCCTCCGTGACATTCTCATTTCCTCCTCCCTCGTCCCCAACGGGGGACCAGTCTAGTCAGTGTGAGAGCTCACCAGCCCCCATGGGCAGTGTGTGTTTTCTCACCTGTGCAGGAGCCCTTCCCACAGCACTGCCTTAGCACCTCGTTTAAGCATCTTGGTTAAGAACCAGAGTTCCGCCTGCATAGGGAACTTATTAAAAACATGCTTCCTTGGTCCCATTTCAGACCCATAGAATCAAATGTTTCCAAGATGAATCCATCCATAAGTATGGTATGTATCTCTATTTATTTAGGTCTCCTTTAATTTCTGTGACAGTTAATTTTATGTGTCAAATTAACTAGGTCTCAGGATGCCCATCTATCTAATTAAACGTTATGCTGGATGCGTCTGCGAGGGTGTTTCTAGATGAGATTAGTATTTGGATTGGTAGACGGAGTAAAGAAGATTGCCTTCTTCAAGATGAGCAGGTCGCACCCAATCTGTCAAAGGCTTGAATAGAACACAAACGGCCAAGGAAAGAGAGAAGTCCTTGTCTTGGAGCTGTCTTCTCCTGCTTTCAGACTTAGACTGGAATTCACACCGTCCGCTCCCCTGGGTCTCCAGCTTGCCATCTGCAGATCTTGAGACGTTTTCCTCCTTCATAACTACATTTGTATACACACACATCTATCTATATCCTATTGGGTCTGTTTCTCTAGAGAACACAGACTAATGCTCCTTATAATTCTATCAAGTGTTTCAGATCTGCAGATTTAAACCTGGGGTGTGTATCCTGCCGTTCCCTGTCCCTTTTGAGCCGTGAAGACTTCTCTCCTCAGCCCACACAGAGGTTTCCTTTCTCTTGAACGCTTGGCACACGGGTAGTCAGAACTGCACATCTTTCTATATGTCATTGTTCGCAATGTCCTGATTAGTGTAGCTTTCTACAAATTATAAATCATGTAGGGTAAATGAAGAGATCCCAATTTGTTCTTTTTAATCAAAATCAATTTTTATTTAAAATTATTTTGGTTATTAATTTATACTTCCATTTATAAAATGAATAAATCACAGGGATGTAATGCACAGCATAGGGATGTAGTATATACTATATTGTCAATAATACCGTAGTAACGTTGTACAATAACAGGTGGTTACTAGACTTACCGTGGTGATCTTTGTAAGGAATGTAAGTGTTGAATCACTACGTTGTACACTTGAAACTAGTTCAACATTATATGTCAACTGTAATTGTAATAAATAAATAAAATGTCAGTGTGTCTTAAAGTGGATATAGGCCTTCAAAATGCCTGTCAATCAGACACTTAGGCTGATTTTTTGTTGTTATTGCTGTTATCACTTCTTGTATTATTAACAAATTCTTTATAGTTTTGCAGCTGAAGAAACAGACTCATCCAAATTAACCGACTTGCCCACAGTGACAGCGTTAGTTGATGGTAAAGCCGAGAGCAGAACAGGGTCTCCTCACGGTCGGTGTGTAATGCTAGCCAAGAGGCGCGGTGAATCTGTGTTTTGGTTCTTTTAGCATTTTGGGGTGATGTAGGTGAGCTTCGCCCCATGAAGTCTTGGCCTTAGTGAAAGGCATGTGACTAACGTGCTGCTCATTCCCAGCTCCCTGATGCTCTTTCTCATGTAATATAATAGAATTTCTGCTATAAAAGATGCTCATTATTTTATCATGAACAGTCTTCTTGGAAGTGTTTAAAAAGCTGTTGAAGCTCTAGACCGTCCATTAAGATCTGTTTTTTCCCTAGAGAGAAAAAACGGAGGGGCCCGAAGGACTTGCATCCCTTTGGTGGTGGTGGTGGGGTACTTACACTTACACTGTGGTCCCTAGAGGACCAGAATGGGGGCTCAATAAATATTACTGACTGAATGAATGACTCTCCCAGGTAAACAGAAGCAGTTGTACCCAGAACACTAGCAAGGAATTAGCCTAGTGCATGTACAAATTACAGCAGTTGGGGCGCACGGACCCCCTCTGCTTTTGCTTAGTAAGCAGGAGGTGCCTGTAGCGTTTTTTAGATTGGTTGTGAAATTCCATTTCTCTCCCCGCTACCACCCACCCTTCTCAGTTCCCTATTCACACTGGCCTAGAAACCCACCTTCCCCACAAAGTGAAGTAGTGGAAAAGGAATGTCATTTGTGTTCATACCCACGTGGGCATGGAGGGATAGGGTGCCCTCCCACGCTGAGACAAGGCCTGAGTCATGCCAGAGTGGGTTCTAACCATGGCGTGGGCTTGTTCATTTACAGAAGTTAAAACAGATTTTAGCGTGCTAGGGGTGCCCATTACCAAAGAATCCTGTGATGTAGCCTCAGCAGGAAGGGCTCCATTCACAATGGCAGCAAAACACAGAATGTGCTTAGAAATCAGCCTCGCATTCTACATGAGACCTCTATAAACACAACCAAAAGGCTTTCTGAAAGACTTGTAAATGTAGAAGGGTGCTGTAAAGGTCCCGAACGTGAAAATAGGGCCTGAGAGGACTGCTAAATAATCTCTGAAATGCCAATTATCCTCTCATTACTGGTAATAATTCTACCTGATAGAATTGTGTTCAAGATAAATAGAAGAGCACAGATGAAGAGCTTAGTACTTTACCTGACCTAAAGTAAGTCGTACTCATTATATGTTAACTATTGTGATTATTAGCTAATTGGAACTAAGCAAAACACAGAAAAGTAGTTCTGCAAATATTTAAATATGACTTAAAGCAATGAGTAAAAACAACTGACAATATAGTACAGCTGGAGGCAGGTGCCTTGGCCGTTGTGGGTGCTCGTGACACGCTTCCTAGTGAGAGATACTCTAAGAAATCCTGGCCTGAGAAATTTAACCGCAGGACCAAAGTTGTTGCTCACTTGAACCCTAAAACTTACTCCACAAAATTAATTAATCTTCAGTTCTTTTGAAAGGTGGAATTAACATGGGGGGTGGGGGGGGGAGAAGAAAAACAAAACCTTTACGGCATTGCTTTTAGATACAGACCTGTAAGTTTTGACAAATGCATGCACCTGGCGATCAGTCACCCCAGTCATGATACAGCGATTTTCCATCACTTTGAAATTTCCCTGCGTACTTTGCAGTCAGTCCCTCCCCCAATGTTTTATCCCGCCACCACTTACCGGCTCTCTGTCACCATAAATTAGTTTGCTTTGTACAGTTTTACACAAATAGAATCACACAATATGTACCATTATGTGCCTGGCATTTTTCATTCAAATTAATGTTTCTGAGATATATCCATGTGCTATGTATCCATAGCTTGATTATTTTTATGAATGAGTATTCCATTGCATGGATGCTTCACATTTTGTTTACTCAGTCATCCGTTGATGGAGATTTGGGATGTTTGCAGTTTGGAGCTCTTATAAATAAAGCCACTATGAATATTTGCATTAAAATCCTGACATGAATATATATTTTTATTTCTCTTGGGCAAATACCCAGGGCTGGAATTGCTGGATCGTATGTTAAGTGGATGTTTAACTTCATAAGAAACTGCCAAACTGTTCTCCAAAATGATTATGCCATTTTCCACTCCCTCCAGGAAGTAGTTTCAAATCCTTGTTACCATTTGATATCACCAGTCTTTTCACATTTTAGCCATTTTATGAGTGTGTCATGATATTTCATTGTGGATTTAATTTGCATTTCTTTGATGACTAATAATTTTGAGAATTTTTCATGTGCTTAGTGGTCTTTTGAAATACTTATCCAAATCTTGTGCCCATTTTTTCTTTGGATCAATTGTCTTCTTAAATGAGTTCTTTTTTTTTTTTCTTTGTTTTTTTGGTGGGGGTAGTTCCCTGGCTGGGAATCGAACCCAGGCCATGGCATTGAGAGCGCCAAATCCTAGCCACTACATCACCAGGGAACCCCCCTTAGTTGAGTCTTTATAGCTTCTAAATACAAGCCTTTTATGATAATAGATAGAGATATTAACAAAATATTCAAAATAAATATATGTATATTTAAAAAGGATATATTTATGAATATGAATACAAAATATTTTATTTATATGCAATATATAACATAATAAATGTATAAAATGTATTTCTACATGTAATTTACAGGATAAAATACATAAATTGGTAAATATTTTATTGAAGTTTGTGGCTTACCTTTTCATTTTCTTGATATTATCTTTTGAAGAGCCGAGCTTTTAGTTTTGAGTAAGTCCAATGCCTCAGTTTTCTTTAATGGTGTGTAACTTTTGTGTCCTAAGAACTCACTGTCTACCCAAAGCCACAAAGATTTTCTCCTATGTTCCTTCCAGAAGTTTTAGAATTTTAGCTTCTATGTTTAGGTCTCTGATCCATGTTAATTTTTGCATATGGTGTGACATAAGATTGTAGGTTTGCTTCTTTCTAAGTGGATACCAGCATCATCTGTTGAAAAGACTATACTTTTCCCCTTGAATTACATTAGCACATTTATTGAAAATCAACTGACCACCTGTATATGAATCCATTTCTGGGTATTCTGTTTCAATAATGGATATAGCTGTTATCTTTATGCTAATACCACACTGTCTGGATAACTAGCTGTACCATAAGTCTTATAGTCAGTAGTATAAAATCTCCAAATTTGTTCTTTTTAAGAATAGTTTTGACTATTCAAAGTAACTGTGTATTTTTAAAATTTCTTTATTTTTTAAAATAATTTTTAAAATTTTCAATTGCAGTTGGCATAAGTCACTTTGTATTTTTATATAAATATCAGAATCAGCTGGTTAATTAACTTCGATTTTTGAAAACGACTGCTGGAATTTTCATTTGATTTGCATTGACTCTTTTGATCGGTTTGGGGAAAATTGACACCTTAATATTGAAGCTTCTAATCTACTAACATGCTATAGTTCTCCTTTATGTAAGTGTTTAGTTTCTCTCAGCAATGTTTTGTAACTTTCTGTGTAAAGGGTTTGGATGCCTTTGTTAAATTTATACCAAAGTATTTCACCTGTTTGATACAATTGTAAATAAATAAATGGTGTTATTTCTGTTGATTCTTTAGAATATCCTGCATACATGATCATGTCATTTGCAAGTAAAGACAGTTCTACTTCTTGACTCTTCAATTTATAAGCCTTTTATTTCTTTTTCTGGCCTATTGGCTAATAGGATCTCCAGTAAAATACTGAATCAGTTGTGAAATTAGAAACCTTTGCTTTCTTCTTGATATTAGGGGGGAAGTATTGACATTTATTAGTAGTTATTTTGTGAGTTGTAAATTTGTTGTAAATGCCCTTTGTCGAAGTATAAGTAACTTGTAGCCAGTCTACGATAGCTCTGTGCTTATTTCCAAGGACAGAGTCATGAATCTGACCCTTTGGCCAAGATATTCCTATTAGCTAGTGATTTATGTGCTATTTAAAGTCCCAAACTTCCTTAGAGACAGCCTGTGTTAGCTTGTCTACACTGTTTATTGAAGATACATAGATTGAGGACCTGAACCTGGTTTACTGTATACACATCTCGGTTTTGGCTATTTAGGACTGGTGTGGGGTTTTTATGGCAGGTATGTGGGGCCAGAGTGAGGGCTCCTGTGCAGCAGGGAAAGGGGCTTGCATGGTTTGAACCTCCCCGCAGTGACTAAGGAAGGAGTCTGTGGGCTTCTTATGGGCTTGTCCAGATGTAGAGTGTGAGAGGAAGGGTGGGTGTGGGGGGCGGGGTGAGGTTTCAAAGCTGGCAGCAGTCAGACTCCTCATTACAGAGAGGATTTGTCCATATTACCTAAGTTGTCAAATTTGGTGGCAAAATTCATGCGTACTATTCCCTTCGTCTCCTTTTAAGTGGCTGTAGAATCTGTAGGGATGTTTCCTCTCTCGGTCCTTACATTGGCAATTTGTTGTTTTTTCTTTTTGGTTTGATTGGTCTAGCTATAGGTTTATTAATTTTATTGAGTCTTTCAGAGACCCAGCTTTGGGTTTTTATTAATTTTATTTATTTATTATCCATTTTTTTATTTCATCAGTTTTCTCTTTATTGTTTCCATTTTACTTGTTTCTCTAGCTTCTTAAGATGAAAACTTAGATTTTGTTTTAGACCTTTTCTTCTTCTTTTAGCTTTATTTTTTTTTCTTTTAGCTTTATTGAGGTATGGCTGATAAATAAAACTTTATATATATATAAATATATATATATAAACACGCACGTATATAAGGTATACAATGCGATGTCTTGATATATGTAAACATTGTGAAATAATTCCCTTTCTTCTCTCATAATTTAAGCATTTAATGCTAAAAGTTGCTTTCTAAGCAAAAGTTCTTTACCTGCACCCCACACATTTTGATATGTTGTATTTTTATTATAATTCAGTTAAAAATATTTTCTAATTGCCTTTATAATTTGTTCTTTGATTCATGAGTTGTTTAGGAAAGTGTCATTTAACTCCAAATACTTGAATATTGTTCAGATTTATTTTGTCAGTGATTTCTAATTTAATATTATTGTGATAAAAAAAATCTACTATTCAAATTTAATCCTTTTAATTTACTAAGACATGATTTTTAGCCAGCATATGGCCTGCCTTGGTGAATGATCTATGTGCAGTTGAAAACAATGAGTATTGTGTTGCAGGGGATGGAGTGATCTATAAATGGTGGCAGCTGTAGACTAAGTGGCCAGAGAGGTTTTTCCTGGAAAGGTGGTAGCTACAAAAAGGAACCAACCAGGTAGAGAACTGGGAAAGGGAGACAGGAGAGGGGGAGTGGCTGGTACAAAGACCCTGGGATGGGAGCTGGGCCCTGTATTAGCTGCCGTTAGCAGACAATATTCTCTTCATAACTCATGCTTACCCAGATTTTGGAGAGCTGCTGTTACCCCTGGACTGGGTCTGGACCCACAATCTCTTCTTCTCTCCTGACCAGAGGCTGGTGGAATTGGAAGGACTGGCAGCCAGTTACCTTGGTGGCAGTCCTGCCTCTGGTCTTTGTTTCGTTATGATTTCCAGGAAACTGCCTGCTATCCAAGACTCACTAGAATAAGTAACAATAAATCTAAAATAATAATAGCAGTTATTGTGTATTGTACAGTGCCAAACACATACACAGCAGATTTCACTTAATCCTTATAACTACAAGCACCATTGTCCCTTTGACATGTAAGGGACGTGAAGTTCAACGAGGCTGAGGAACTCACACATGTTCACGCAGCCAGGAAGTGGCAAAGTTGGGTTTGAAGCCCAGATTGCACTGACTCTAACGCCCACGTTTCTAACCAGTAGACAACACTGCCTCTACTCATCCATCTTGTCTGTACGGGGTATGACCCTGAATCCCTGTCTGGTCTTGATGTTGCCAAGTACCAGCACACTGTCATGGAGCCTTGCCTTGTTCCTGCTATCTCTTCCCCCCTGGACATAAGTCCCTGCCCAGAACCTGCTCTATTCTGACATCCCCAATCCCACTGGTCACCTCACTGTGTGACCCAGGCCTGCATCTGGCTGCCCTATCAGAGGCTCTGAACACTTTGCTGTGCCAGCGAGACTTCTGGCTTTGCCTTGGCTCCCCCCAGATCTTCCCATATCTCCACCTTCACCACCTCAACCCAGACCTCTACCTCTGTCAGGTAGCTCACCCACAATTCTCCTTCATCCCAACACACATTTTGGGGTGAGAACAACCAGGGATTAACTCCAGACGGCCACGTACCAGCTGTGTGGCTCTGGGCAGTGTGCATAGTCCACAGTTCTCATCCATAAAATCTGGACAATAGCACCAACTCTTCAGTGGTTGTGAGGACAGACAGAGGGGCCACCTAGAAGGGGGTCTGGCCTAGAGAGGGTGGTCAGTGAATGATGACCATCACCATCATTTTGCCAGAGGACTCACTTGTACATCCAGCCCCAATTCATGCTGCTCCAGCTGCCCTGCTGAGGGACCCTTACTTTCTAGTTCAAGGACACCTTCTCTGACCACTCCAGGCCACGAGTTCCCTTCATACTGTCCCTGCTCGGGGACCCTCTGACCTCATGCACTTAGTACTGGGCAGCCCCAGATTGCCAATTTGTCATTTCTGTCTACTCTCACTTCCCCGACCAGCTTACAAGCTCCTGGAAGACAGGAGCCACATAGGTCCTGCTCACTTGGTGCCCACTGCAGGTGGCACTCGGGTAAAGCAGTTCAGATCCATCAACCACATGGATCTGAAATTTCCCTGAACCTTCACCTCCTGGCATTTTACCACCTTCCCCCGTCTGCTGTAATCGCAGGTTTGCATCTCTAGGCCTATGAAATCCACAGGCTCCTACAGAAGAGGCCACTCCAACCAGACACGCCAGCAAGTTCTGCCAAGCTGGGATCAGCATCTAATCACGTTTCCATCACAACACGGAGAGAAACGTGTGACTTGCCCTTAGCAACGGTCTCTCAAGAAAGCTACCCCTATAGAGAGCTCATTAAGTTAGCTGAACACACGTGAGGCAAAATCTAAAAACAGGCCTGCGCTGTCTGAAGGCTCACTGCACGCGGCAGAAGCTGGAGAGCCTCAGTAAGGAAGGGGAAGGACAGAAAACCTGCCCGGCAGGCAGCCCCAGAGCAGGGCCAGATCCGTGAGCAAAAATAAAGACCTAAGGCACGGCCAGCCCGCCACCCCCACGCACGCCCCACATACAGACAGGCACTCCCAGGTCTAGGGAGCTCTCCTCCAACCCCTGAACCCCCGTGTCATTTGGAACCCACGACAGGGCACCACTGGGAACTGGCTGTGAAGAGCATTTTCAATAATGAGCATTTAAACTTGAAAATTCCTCTCAATTCAGCAAACCTCAAGCACCCACCACGCTGTAACTAACCTCTGCCCTGCGTGACGTGTCCTCACTTTTAAGAGGTTTACAAGGATAGACAGGACACGTAACAAATGTCCACAACTCAGGACAACCCACTGTAAGTGCACTAATGGAGGAGCAGGAAAGCGTTCTGGGAGCAGAGGAGAAAGAAGGAATCACAGCAAAAGAGGATGGGCAATCAGGGAGGGCTGCATGAAAGAAGCAGCACTTGCCCTGGGCCTGGGTTCCTGATTCCTGGCATCTACCAGTTGTCTTCCTCAATGCTCAGTTGAATTCAGTCAGGGCTGGTTAAGTGGTTAAATGAAATGACAGGATGTTCCAGGAACCTGGTTCCCTGGTTGTGGGTGGAGTTGGGAGCGGGGGATCCTTGAAGTGCTGCAGCTTCTTTTTTTGTTTTGGGGGAACCAGGTGGAAGAGGCAGAGGGACTCAGACCTCAGAGCAGACACTAAGCACCCTGTAACTTTCTGGTTTCCCCCGTTTTACCCCTTCTGTACAGAGATCATAGTGGGTAAAACAAGCTCCTTGGCTCACTTGTATGTAAAACAGGAGAGCAATCTGGGGCAGCACACATTGGTGAGTTATTTCTTTTAAAATGGTTTTGAAATACAAAACAGTCTCAGCCTCTTTCACTGAATGTGCTCGCCTTCAAGCAAAACCAGCCCAAGGGGTTAATACTCAATACGTGCAACCTTTACTCACTAAAGGGGCAGCAGACCTGGAAAAAGAAGCAAAAACGGGTGTGTGTTCACCCCCGGCAGTTTGTACCTTTGGAAAGAGCACAGGCGAACAGGCCAAGGAGTCAGTGTCGTTAACCTGAAGATCTCAGCAGGTCATCCGGACAACAGGGAGCCGCCAAACCACCCCCACACACCCATGCACAGGTGCACACGTGCACGCAGGTGCACACACAAGAACAGAGAGGGACCTTCCAAACGTGTCCGTGTTTAAAACGTCCAGGCCTCTGGAACCCTTGCCGGAGGCGGAGGTGCGGGGAGACGAGTGCAGCTGTTGAGAGTTCAGCTCTCATCTTCCAAGTCACCAGGAGGCTGCATCCCCAAAAGGCAAACACTTGAAGGAAGGGGGAGCTCACAGCTGCTTCAGAGAGAGCCACACGCAAAGCTGGAACACACGTGGGTCAGTTCTCGGACCCGCGAACCAGGTGAAAGTTGGTGACAAGGAGCCTGAGAGACCTGGAGGTGGTAGCTGACCTCTTCCACGAGAAAAGGGTTCATACCCCGTGAAACAGTATACAAATGTTGGGGGGGGGGGGGTTTGGTTTTGAAGAAATTAATATCAACATTAACTTCAGTTGGGACAAGTATCCACGGCTCCCAGCTTCGTAGCTGTCCACCTCACTCCCACCCTCCTCACTAAAAATCAACCAGTTCATTTATTTCTTCTTTTATTCAATTTGTTACAGGAAAAGGGAGTCCTTGGCCTTGCACAGAAAATATCTCAGGTGAGAGTCAGGAAATAAAGTGAAACTAGTTTATTGAATAAAGACCTACTCCCCAGGCAGAGCAGCGGTTGCAGCCCAGCGAGACGGCCCGTCCTCCCCGTGGCTGTGATTCCTACTAGTTAGGCTTGTTAGTATGGGAATAAGGGGGAGGAATGCTCCTATTAGTTCCCAGAGGGGTGGGTTTTTCTAGGAATTGGGATCCACCCCTTTTTTTGTCCTTATCTGGTCTTCTTCAGAGGTATCATGGCTCTGGTGGCAATGGCATTTAGTATGGAGGATACGAGGATTGTAATGACCGTATAATGTGGCTGGAGGTTTGCTCGGAGATGACCTTCGTTGTCATCTTGGTTTTGGCCAGTTCTGGCTGGTCTCCTTGTCTCACCTTGATTTACTGGTCCTCTGTCTTCGATTGGCAGTTAATGGTTTTCTTGGAGGCCCTGCCCCCGCCCTATCTCAAATTCATTGTACACATACTTATTGAGCACCTAACATGTACCAGGTCCACCAAAAGGGATAAGACATGGCCAATGCCCTCAAGAAATTCACAGCCAAAATCTTCTAAAGGTACTAGAAAAGGCCAGAAAGGAAACGGGTCGGAAGTGGCTTCCTCTGGGGAGGGTACAGGGATGAGGGTGTTATCGAATTCACCGGGGAAACGCTCAATGAGAGCACCCAAGTGCACCCCTGATTTTTAAAAAATGACTCCACTGGGAGCTGTTTCGTTTTGGTTTTGGTTGGTTTGTTTGTGTGTTTGTTTTTTTAATAAAATGCTCTTTCAGTTAGGGACTTCATGAAAAGGACATGACCATTTCTAGCAGCGGTCCTCAGCTGGCTGCTGCAGGTTGCACAAGCGCCCAACGACACTAATTATTTCCTATTCCACATGTCCAGGTTCTACTAGCCTGAGTGAAGCTCCCCGGGTTCATTTTAGCTCTGTTTTCAGCTTCCCATTGACCCAAATCCCTTCCTGGCCCCGGCGGGTTAAGGCTCTGTCCTAGTTACACAAATTCCGGGCCTCAGCATAGCCATGTATGCTGATGGCCATTTTCCCTGCTGTCCTGCCCTTCAGACGCCCACAACTCCCACCAACCTTCTTGGACGAGCAGGGCCAGGAGGGCTGGGAAAGGTCTCCAAACGGGGGGCCCAGACCACCCAGCCACGCATCCTGACTCCCCATTAGAGGACACTTCATCAGTGTCCTCCTAGACATTCTAAACAAGCAGAAGTCACTTTTAAAAAAATGAATAATATAATTAAAATATAATTCATTGTTTCTCAAAGTATAGACCCAAGACAACCAGAATTAGGGGACAGGTCACCCCTTAATCCCACCCAATTTGGAAGGCCAAGCAGAGTATAGATTTGGAGCCAGACCAAGGCTCCATCACCTACGAGCTGTGTGGTCTTGGGTCAGCCACTCACATCCTTGGTGCCTCTTTCATTCACTTGTTTGCTAACTTCCTCATTCATTCAATTCTACAAAATAGTACAGGCTTTCAGACACCTAGGTATTTTTCCTTGTTGATAAAATGGGAATAATAAAGTCAATTTGCAGAGTTGTTAGCGGATCCAAGATAAACAGTTCAGTAAAATGTCTAACACATTACATAGTGATCGGTTAGTGAATCTCACCTCACTAGAATGTAAGCCCTTGAAGTTAGGGATGTCTTCTGTGTTTGTTCACTTCTCTCTCCATGAATGACTGTGACTCAATGGCATATTTGAGAAAGGAAAGAAAGATAGGGGGTGGGGAAGAAAAATATGTAAATGTGGCACGCTGATGTAATGGCCACATTACAGCACTGCTCCCATCTAGGATAGCCCAAACCCTCGGGAGTACTGAGAACATAGCAGCCTTAGCACCAGGCCTTGGAAGCACATCCTTCCCTTCTTCCTCAGGAGGGTTCTTGGTACAGAAGGCTATATGTTATTCATGAGATTCCAGGTCAGCTCTAGTCTAGCCCATGAAGCAACTGAAATTTCTCTCTGACACTCTTCCACCTTCTCCCCTCCCTTTTAGGTTTCCTCTCATCCTGATGCCGGGGCCTTCATGTCACTTACAGGGGGCGTAGGACCCCTCACGCTGAAGGAAAAGGGAGGTGGGGCTCTGAATTCTCACTCTCATACCCTTAACCTCTTACAAAGCCAAGCTCCTTCTTGATAATCTCAGACACCAAGTCTGTGGAATTAGCTGATGAACAAATTCTCACTGTGGTGTGAATAAACATCGCAGCTTGGTATGCTGCCCCTCCCAAGGGTCCTTGTCCTATGGCAGGGCTTGTACTTGGAGCCACAGGCAGCCAGTCTTCCCCTTTCATCTCCAATGGCAAGTTTGCAGCCTCATGAAAACATAAAAAGTCACACCGGAGCCCTAAACAGAATGCTTCCTTGTACTACTTGAACCCCAATTTCCCTACTAAACTAGGCTGTTTGTGCTGACCTACCTATTTGGCTTGGCAGAGACAAGGAAAGAAATTCTCCCTTCTGTCTCATTGCTTTCTCAGTACCTTCAAACACTGCCAGGTATTGTCCTACTATCACCTTAAATATAACAGGAATTAATTTCCTGACACATGGAGCTCTCCCAAGAAACCACTCACAGACCAGAACATTCCAACCGGACCAACCGCGCGCTGTAACGTCAGCCCACACACGACATTAGACCCCCACCTCCCCTCCTCCCACACACTCTTCCTTTGGACCAGGAGAGAAACAGAGTGTGCCTTCTTCGTTGGGGCAGAAATCGCCAGAACGAGAAGCAAACACTTCCAAAGCTGTGTTTATAATTAGAAAGTCGAAGGCCTGCATTTCCGTATTGTAGCAGAGGTGGCGGGAAGTTAGAGGCAGGTCCGCCCCTCTCTGTCCTGAGGCTGAACTGAGAGCTGTCCCACTGCAGAGGGAGCCACACACAGACCTGGCCCTGCCACACACTGTCGCCAGCACAGCCGCTAACCACAGAGTCACGACAGGGCGAGTCTCCTGTTTCTGCAAACTCAGTACCAGCAGAGCCGGACAAATGCTGAAGTTAATGGACTCTCAGTGCCAGGACACCTCACTTCAAGGTTCCAGGCAGGGCCCTAGCAGTGTGTTCCCAAGTCCTGAGTCGTTTGCTTGTTTGTTCGTTTTCTGTACACTGAGTAGACTTAAGAGAGTTCAACCTCAATCAATGAAGATTCTTTCCCATCTGACACCTCCTCCATCACACCCTTGTAAAGTGATAAAAAAGCATTCCGGGCACCTAGTTAAGGAGAAATTGAACCAGGGGTACATTCAATTTGGGTCTCATGGGACATTTTATGTGGCCCGCAGTTACTTGCATGTGTCCTTAGTTGCTGCTAGCTGTCCTGAGGAATGGCTGCCAGGAGGTCGCCCACCGCCCCCTGGGCATTCTCATCTACCCTCCCGACACTAAGGTGCAAGGCCAGGGGCTGGGTAGCAACATGAGCATGTTCTGGAAGCGTGGGGTAGTGAGGGATCATCTAGATCTGGGAAACATGAATGCAAAAAAATAATAATAATAAATAAAAAAAGGTGCAAGTCCATGGAAAATCCATCCAGTTCTTACAGCTCACATCACATTGCCAAAGAAAAATTGTGAAGCTGGAGGAAACGTTACTGAAATATAATAATAAAAAACAAATGTTGAGGAAAAATAAAGTCTCTTTCTCTTCTCTCCATAAAAAGAATTATGAAGGCATTATCATATGAGGAAATGATCAAAGAGTGTGCAAACAACAAAGGGGATCCAAGTGCTACAAGGGTAATTCAGAGTTAATGAATAAAATTACGTCATTTGAATTTTATATTTGTGGCATTTCTGATTTGTTTGCGATTTCTTTTATCATTTTAAATAAATAGCCACTCTTGTACCTAATTTTGTAATGTGTGTTTTTGTTTTTTAAAAAGCCTCCAAAATTATGAAAGCTTGAGACTCCCCAAAACCTGAAGGGAGCCCTGACAGGGTGTCACTAAGGAAACAATTTAAACTCATCAGAAAGATGTCACCCATGTAACGACAATAATGATGTTCTTCCTGTTGTAATCCCAAACAGCTATTACCTGTAAGAAAGGCAGCTGAGCACAGAGAGGCTTTGAGTTCATAAGTAATGGGGAGCTGCATAGTTAAAGGCCACATTTTCACCTGTGGATGGGCAATACACATTGGTTTGTAAGAGAGGTGCCTGGGCACCTCATTAAAAAGGCAGCTTCAAGGCCTCAGCCGCAGAGGTCCTGATGAAGATCTGGAGCGGACCCCAGAAGCCTGCATTCTGTGATGCTGGTGAGGGCGCCCTGGACCTCACTTGGAGAATTGTGGCGTTAATATTTGTTCTTCTCTTAAATGTGGTTGTGAGGCTTAAAGTAGATTGAATTCACAAAAGTACTTCGAAAGGTACTTAGCACATCACAACATGCTAAATGAGTTCTGCTCTTACCACCCCTCTCCTCTCATTCTGGGCTAGGTTTGAGGGACAGAGCAGCGAAGCAGGTAAATGTGTTGTCCGTCCTCAAGGAGCTAGGGGTGCAGGATGGGGAGAGCGTGGGGCCAGGTTTGTAAAGGGAGAGGCTCTCCTGGGCAGCAGCCAGGAGCTTCCTAACCTTACCTAACATGGCCATCTTGGCTCTGGAATTTCTACATAAGAAGACTCGAGTGGCAGTCTCAGGAGGTGAGTAGGAGACATGTCTTAAAGTCACGTTTGCATGGCTCTTCATGGGAGATTGAAAAATAAGCTCATGTCGAATACTGGCAGGAGCAGCAGAGCCTGGCTCCCACAAAGCTGCTCTCCGCCAGGCACAGCGCTAGGACCTTTCTCATAAACCCCATCCTCACTCCAACCCTTACGAGCAGGCCTTATCACCATAGCTTTATATGTGAGAAAGCCGAGTCTCAGAGAGCGCACATTAAGCCTAAGTCCCACAGCCAGAAAATGGCAGATGTGTCCAACTCCAAAGATGCCCTACTCCCCAATGCATCGTAATACTCCACAAGGTTATTATTAACAATCTTATGAGCAGCCTCTGAGTCTCTAAGCTCTAAGTCTTCTGGTCCTAGCAGTTTTGTGACCACGGTGCCAGATGGTTATTGAGGCCGACACCTGGAGTCTATGACTCCACACACTGCCCTCATACCCTGGGGACATTACTTAACCTCCCCATTTCTCCATACATAAATGACAGGTAGGTGCTGTGGGGGGCCCCCAGAATACTAACAGGCCTCCTTCATAGGCTTTGGTGTAAATAAGAGAGACCATAGCCACTCACTAAGAATGCAGAGAGACCTAGCTTCCTAAGAGTTAAAGATCCCTGACATAGGACTTGGTATATGATAAGCAGTCAGTAATGTTAGCTATTGTTGCTGTTGCTGCTGTTGCTGCTACTGCTACTGCTGCTGATGGTAATGATGATGGTGATGATGATGGTGATGATGATGACTGCAATTCTGAGCACAGAGCCTGGTGCATAACAGGTATCAGTAAATGCTTTCAAAAGGATTGAATGAATGAAGGTCTAAACCACATTCTATGAAGTGGAAGAAGTCCCAAAAATAAACCAAATACTAAGGTGAGGTGTTTTTCTGCAGATTGGTCACTGTGTGAGAATGTCACTCCTCAGTCTGCAAAACTCCACAAGCATCCCTCAAACTTCAGATGAGGCGTTTCAGGTTTGTGCTCAATCACAGCTTCCTCATGGACCTCCCCAAGAGCGGGCTCCCGTGTAGCCCTGGGAGGCTGTCTGTAAGGTGCAGACATCCAGGCTGCTTTTGCTTTCACTCTGGTATGGACCCCTGGTATTTGGTGAAACCACAGGAATTATTATCATCCCAAAATGTGAAGCACCAAGTAAATCATCTCCGTCCCGGTGTTAATTATGAGTCATCCCTGGGTAGTCAGCCCTGTGGCAGTCAAGCTATGGTACCAGAGTCTGACTCCACACAATGGTTCTCCTCCTCCATCAGGCAACCTGCTCTTCCTAAAGAAACAGGGTGCCCAGAGCCAATGCGGCCAGTGTGGGCTCCACGAGGCCAAAGGTCCCCTCTGGCCGGGAGAGCTGGCGCTGACCGCTGGTGGAGCGTGGAATAGGACTCCCGGGGTTTCCAGTTCTGACTCCGTTACTAATTATATGGTCAAGTTTCTCTCCCTGAAACTCAGTTTCCTCATCTGTCAAACGGGTATAATAGTATCTACCTCACAGGTGGCTGTAAGAAATAAATGAAAACAGTTCACGTGAAAAGCTTATAACAATGTCTGGCACATAGTAAGGCCACAGAAAAATGTTTACTGTTATTACTGTTATTTTTATTTTTTTGGCCGGGGCACATGAGCCGGACCCAAGCGCCTGTGCAGTGTGGTGTGGTTTGCTCTCCTCCCTGCATCTGTGCCTGACCTGTCCCATCCCTCCAGCCCACTGACCCTGCTGGTTCCATCCTGATCCCCAGACAGCGGCCCACACGGGACCAGCTGCCCCGAGAGCACCTCCCATAGCAGTACAAATGCAGTATTTCAAAGCATTTTACAAATTAAACTTGAAGGAACAATCCAGCTAAGCCCAGCCTGGTCAGCATTGCTTCTCTGTGTTCTCCTCAATTCTTTCCCCTCAGAGATGAGGACAGGTCATTCTGGAGAAGGGTACTTTGCCAGGTGACCCCTCGTAGTAGGGTGCGGGCAGGTAGGTGCAGGGGGGCCCCAGGGAGCACTGCCAGGCACTAGCTCCTAGGTTCAGCCTGGCAGCATTTCTAAAGTTCTATGACCAGTGTTTAGCCCAGAGGCCCAGGAACACTACGCCTCCCCCTCGCAGGCTGGCAGGATGTGTGAGGCAGGGAAATGCTGCCACCTGTTGATCATCTAGAATGCCTGTTTGAGCACAAATTTCCATGTCCACTCTTCACAAAATTAATCTAGATTTTTACTAGTGATGAATACTTAAACAATCCAATATCTTATATTTGTGTCTCATGTGTCCATTTTTATATAAATCACTTGTAAATAGACTTAAAAGTGACCTTTCAGTACCAGTTGCCTATTTGCAAAGTCACCTCTGAAGAACCACGTGCTGAACGATCTCATGTGCTGACATGGGAGCTGTGCGATACCAGACGAGTAAAGGGGTCTTGAGCTTTAAGCCAAGAGGTCTGGGCTCCGTCCTTGCACGACCACTAATTGGCTGTGGGCTTGGGTCAGTCCCTTCATGTCCCAGGCCCTCTGGTAGTAGGGACAGTGGTGACTTCCAGCTCCAGTACTATATGGTTCTGGGTGTCTAATAACACCTAATGGCAAGGACATTACAAATGAATTTTCCAAACTCAGTGTAACATCAAAAATTGCAATGCAAAAGTCTTACTCAGAGAAAATGAATGGGAAGAGCTCTCACTGAGGCCTTCCCCAGTATGTCACGCCCGCACTGCGATACCTCACTGGGCCTGAGGAGAAGGGGCGCCTCAGGGTGCGGGAGAGCGTGGAGACCGGACTGTGCCTCGATGCTCCCCACGTGGGTCCAAACGGCTTTCCTCTCCTCTTTTGCACATAGAGGATGCGGTGTGCTGCAATCACCCGTGGCCGCTGCCGCCTCTAGGACCCCAGGTCTCCCCTCCCAGTCCCCTGAATGCAGGAAATGGGGCTTTCTCATGTGAGAAATCCTAGGACCATCACCTCGAGACCCACAGGAGCTTGCAGCCATTGACTGGCAGCCACAGGATCCCTCCGTACTACCCAGGTCAGCTGGGTACCTGGCCCTGGAGCGCTGAGAGTTTGTGGGACCGGTTAGGATGCTTCCCACGGCTGGGAAAACGGCCTTGCGAATGGGACAGTCAGCCACAGAAATGGAAGAACTAGGGGAGATCAGAGGTAGTGTACAGTCCGAATTACATCTTAAAATAAAAATATAACTCCCACCTTTGCTGAAGTAAGAAACACAATTGTAAATTACAGTAATAAAAAAACTTGTAAAATTTTCAAAATACTGCCACTCTTGTTAACACACCCGTGTTTTTAAAACGTGCGTTCATTTCAGCTACCGCGCTCAGGCGCGCCATCGCAGAACCGGCCGTAGTGGCGCCCGGCTCCCACCCCGCGTTCAGTCAGCTCCCGCGGCTTGTCAGCCACACCTGCCAACAGCCAATCTCTTCTCTTAGGTGCCTTGAGACTTTGAAACATATTCTCCCTAAAAGGAAGTCTCATTTTCACAGTTTCTGTCTTGTTTCTCCAAGCCCCTGCTAAGTCCCTCCTGTAGCCCCGAACATACTGGTGTGGTGGTAATACAGGCGCCAGGCCTGGCTAAGGGGCACCCACGCCCGCTGGGTGTGTGCCCCAGGCTTTCACGTGCCACCGAAGCTCAGTGGAAGACAACTGGCCTCAGGACAAATGGCTTCCTTCTGCCCCCCTAATGCCCCCTCTTCCTCTCCATGTTTGTCGGGCTGCGGCTGCCTCCCTGCTCATGAGCACGTCCAGGGGATCGGCCAGCCTGGGTCAGCCAAAACTTCCCTGCAAAAAGCTGCTTGCATTTTATTAATGCATCTGGAGGGACAGAAAAGCCTTCAAGACCAGCCGTCTGTGCAGGCGGTAGCGGGTGCTGCTCTGCCTCCCTGGGCAGGCGGGGGCTCCGTCTCCTGAAGACTGGGGGGACCAAAACCAGGAGTCACACTCAATTGGTGTTCCTATAGAGGGTGACCACCTTCTCCGGAGAACAAAATAGGAGAAACAGGTTTCCACCTCAGCATGAAATATATAATGGATATAAGAAAAGAACCTACAGGTGACAGTAATCATTTTAAATGGTTTATTAGACAACACTAGAGTGAGCTGTCCTATCGTTCTTGGTCTGCCTTAGTATGTTTCCTTCCTTTGGTTTTTTAATTCATCTCCTGTCCCCTGGTGATGCGGCATCGGGTAGGATCCATTTTATTTTTCTCTGTATAATGATCCAGATTTCCCAACACATTTCACTAAATAATGTGTCCTTTCCCTACTGATTTGTGGTGCCACCTCTGTCCTTTGTTTCCAGATGTGTTTTTGCATTTGTCTCTGACCATTCTGTCCCAGTGATCTTTTTGTCTTTTCTTGCTACAAAAAATTAATAATGGCTTTGCAGTATGTCAGTAGCTAGTAGTACTAGACCCTTCCCTTAGCTTTCCTCTTGATTTTTAAGGTAGGTTAGTCATGAATCTTTATTCCTTCGTATAAATGTAGACTAAGTTTAACAAGTTCCTCAAAAAATCGAGCTGGAGTGCTGATTGAAATTACATTTGATTTATAACTTAATCTGAGGAATAATTGACATCCTCATAACATCACATTATACCAGTCACGAGCATGGACTGTCCCTCCAGTTACTGACATGCTCTATGGTGTTCATAACAGTTTTAAAGTTGCCTCATAGAGATATCACTTAGACTTGGTCAAGTGAATTCCTAAATACCATTTTTGTTTCTAGTCTGAATGGTGTCTTAATTTTTATTATATAGTATAAGAGAGGCGGATCTTTATTCAGCAATATGGTTGAATCTTTATTACTAATAATTTATTATTCCTTTTGATTTTTCTGGAAAGATGATTATATCCACTGGGGGAAAGACCCAAAGTTTCAACTCTTCCCTTTGAATCTTTACACATTTTATTTTTCCTTTCCAAAAAGGAAAGGAAATTGTCCAGAACCTCTAGTACTCAGTAAGACAGTGCTAAGGATTATTAGAAATAATAGCAGTATTAGTACTTTTAGTATGTAAGGGGTATTATTGTTCTAACCCCTATCTTAAAGGAACTACATCTAAAGTTTCTCCATTATGTATAAGCATGTATTTGCTGTAAGATTTTGGTATATAAGCTTTATCAATTTAAGGAATTTTCCTTCTATTCCGAGTTTGATAAGAGTTTTTTATCACAAATAGGTATTGATCCTTTTCAAAAGTTTTTTCTACAAAGATTGCAATAATTATATAATTCTTCTTTACATGTGGAATGTGGGCAATTACACAATTTTCTGATTTTGAGCTATCCTTTTATTCCTGGGATAAACCTTGCTTGATTTTAATGTATTATAGTTTAAATAAACTGATGTATTAAGTAAATATTTAACTCTTTGCTTTTGCATTTATGTTTATAAGTGAAATGAGTCTATAATTTTCTTTATCTTCTGTCTTTGGAATCCAGATTATACTAAATTCATAAAACGAACTAGGCAGCTTTCACTTTTCCTATTTTCTGGTACAATGTATAGGAGATAGGAATATCTATTCCTGGAAAGTTTGCTGAAATTCACCTTTGAGACTGGCAAAGCCTGAGATTATTACAGCACTGCTGCCTGGGTTCGATTCCCAGCCAGGGAACTACACACACACACACACACACAAAAGAAAAAGAAAAGAAAAAGAAAGAAATAGTGCGAGAACGAGAAAGTTGAGTGGATCACCTTACAAGCTGAGAAGAGTTCTGACATTCTGACAGAGCAGAGGGGACACTACCAACGCCAAGGGCACAGCAGTGCGTGGGTGGCCCAGCCCCAGGCTTGTCGGTTTGCTGCTCCACTAGGTGGTCCCTGCGCCCCCTGCCTGTGCGCTCGCCCCGCAGACCCGCCCGGGCTCGGGGCTGGGCTCCCCCCGCTTCCGGGACACCCACCATTGCCTGCTCGCTGCCCGGCACCTTCCCGGAGCCCCAGTGTGGGACACGCCCTGCGTCAGAGCTGGGAACACCATGGTGAGGACAAAAATCAGCTCAAAAACCGTCACGGTATGTTGTACACCTGAAACTAATACAATATTGCAAGTCGACTATACCTGAAAAACAAATTTAGAAACAAATAATGTAAAGAACAAAAAAAAGAAAAAGCATCATCATTGAACTGACCAAGTCTAGGGAGGAAAACTGACACTAATCACAGAGTCAGACAAATAGAAGCAAAGCTACCAGGGCACCCAGCGCCAGGACAGGAAGGCACATGGGACCGTGGCAGCACGAACCTGGGACCTGACCTCGTCAGGCTTCCTGAGAAGGGGCGCCCGGGCTGACTCGGGAGGAGGAGCCAGCCAAGAGGGCGACGGCCACTCTCGGCAGAGGGCACAGCAGTGGCCAGAGGAGTGTGGGCCTGGGAGGGCTGACAGGCCGGGGAGGGCGGGGAGGGGACACAGGTGGGCGCTGTGAGCCGGGCAGGAGCGGGCCGGGCCGGGCAGAGCAACGGCAAGTCTTTGGGGTGTTTGAGGCGTCACGTGAAACAACCCGGACGTGCGGATTTTCAATCCACCTGGGCTGCCCGGCCTTTTGGCTAAGACCAAGTGTGAAAAGGAATCAGTGTGGGCTGCAGTGGAGAAGCAACTAGAAGAGACGGCGGAGGCCGGTTAGGGGCCAGCACGGGAGCCAGGGGCCGGCAGTGCAGGTGGGGAGGAGGGAGTGGGAGTCAGAGACCCTCCTGAGGACGGATTAGGGTGGCGGGTCCGACACGCGGGCGACGGGGACGGCGGTGTCGCGGAAGACACACGGGCTTTGGCTTCAGAACCGGTTTATTAGTAAGACGAGGATTGAACCTGGGAGAAGACGTGTTTCCTTTGAGCACGTGGAGACATTCAAGTTGTGTAATCAGAGAGGCAGTTGGATACCTGTCACCGGCGCTCTGGGTTAGGGGTGTCATTGTGATTTAGGGGTTACCAGAGCCCTGGGCATGGCCGAGTTCACCCAGGGAGCGGTTCTAGAGGGAGGGGAGAAGAGGGCTGTGCTGATGGAGGAACTCTGACAGGTACTAGCTGGCTGGAGACTGAGCCTGCAAAGGAGACTGAGAGAAGCTTCTAGAGCTGCTTCTAGACACAGCAGGGGACTGTCAGCTCATAGAATCCAATAGAACAATGTGTTTCATGAAGAGGAGGACTTTGCTTCTGGCCACAATGAAGCAATGGGGACCAGATCGGCCCCCTGCTTTTAACACCTACTAAGCAGACAGGGCATGTGAATCAGTGGTTTTCAGTCACTGAGACTCAGACCAGCTAATCCCGACTGGTCTCCATCATCTCTTCTCCACCATCTCTGTTCTCTGTGGCAGCCCACAGTGGATTGAAAATCCGCACGTCTGAACCTGGTCAGGTCCCAGGTTCGTGCTGCCACGGTCCCATGTGCCTTCCTGTCCTGGAGCTGGGTGCCCTGGTAGCTTTACTTCTATTTGTCTAATTCTCAGCCATCCCTGACAGAGGAATAAATGAGGTGAGCCCCACAGCGGACTCAGTCTGTTGCCTGGAGAGCTTCGAGGCTGCAGGGCTGGGAGGGAAAAACCTAAGCAGAGCCCGAAGGTGTCCTGGGCCCAGGAGACAGCAAGAGTTCAAAGGACACTGATTGAGTCTGTTCCTTCTCTCCCTCCAGGGCTTGGAAATCTGGGTCTCACACTGGCCCTTCCTGGGGGGAGGGGTTAGGGGATGGGCGAAAGGGGCCTGTGGCAGTTTGGAACTATTGAGCAGGTGGAAACAGGGCATGCAGCCTGGGTGGGAGCATGACAGACGGGCCCCATTCTGCTTGGAGAGTGAGAGTCCAAGGGGAACAAAGGGCCGGCCTCCCCCCGTAGTGAGGGACTGGGTGAGAGGGTGACATGGGCCCTAGAGGCTTTTCAGGTGCAAGCCAGGTCAAGTGCCTCCCGCCCCCACTGGGGTTGCTCTTTCTGGGCTGCTTTGGAGAACCCTGTCCTGAAGTTCAATATCACACCTGTGGTTTGTGAACTTCCAAACAGGAAACAGCTGACAGAAGCTGACAGAAGCCCACCCCTGTGGAAGCAGAGACACAGCTGCTGTTTTTCCCTCCAAGTCACACTTTGTAGTTTATGCTGTCCCCAGGCTGACCTTCCCCATGGACTGGCCTCACTCAGAGGCAGTGACAGAGAATTTTGTTGGCTTCAGTCAGTGTTTAGGACGAACTCCTTCATACAGAGGACGTGATCCCCGTATCAGTCTGCTGAAGGGCATGAGTGCTGGCGTCAAGGAGCCAGGGTTGCCACCAACAGTCCCCCTGCGGTGATGCAGCTCAGAGGGCCAAGCACAGAGTCCCGCCGGAAAGTCAGCTCAGAGCGGGCCAGTGGCCTGTTCGCTCCCAGCAGTGCCTGCGGCCGGGCCTGTGAGGTAGAACAAGAGGGCATGGGGCTGGGAACCCGTGGGAAGGGAGATCTGGGACCATGCAGAGCAGTCACCACGCCTGAACTGTGACGCTGAACTAACGCCAGCTCTGGTTTATGGTCTGTGTGTGTTTTCCTTGAGAGGTGGGTGAGGACAAAGACTGTGTAATGTCCGTCACCCACTGCATTAGTTTTCCGAATTTTTACTTAAAATGTTTGTGCCTGTCAGAGAGGAGAGAAGCTCAATTAGGCTCCAAATGTCACAATTTTCAGTAATTACCATCACGCACAAACAATGTAAAGGCCTCTCAACATTGGGTCTGATTTGAAACATTAACTTTCAAAACTACTCATGAATGAATCATGTCATCTACAATCCACTTCTTTTTTCCTTTTTTCCTCCTAGAGATATAAAATAGGTAATTACTGAGACAAGAGTTGAGGAAACGAGCATAATTTGTGTTCAGAATCGCAGAGGCAGACATTTCTCAGGCATGTACCAAATGATTCCATATACAATCTGTTATCCTTGTAGAAAACCTCTGAAGTACATCCAGTGCAAGAAATCCTAGTTGAAAAAGATTTAAGTCATTGTCAAACTTGAAATATGCACGTGTGGGTGTGTGGATGTACCATGTGCTCCCCATAATAGAGTCCCTGTGCCCCTCGCTCTGTGTAGCCCACGCATAGGTGGGCATGAAATGATTAATAACAAAACCCCAAGCTTCTGCACCCAAGGAGAACATCTGACAGAGCAACACAAAAGAGAGCATGGAGTCAGTGGCTGGTATGCAGAAGGGAAGACTCAGTAACTATAGCAACTTGCTCTAGAAGTTGTTCTTTCTGTGCCCAAAATCAGGTGGGTCCTGTCAGCCCTCCCACTGTCACACTGCAGGGAGAGAAAAGCCATTCAGGAGAGACCTCAGGCCAGCCACCCAAAGGGCACACAAAGGAATGTAAACCTCCTTGAGATCTGGCACCACGTGGGTCTGCAAAGTAGCAGAACAAGAGCGAGTCCTGCAATGAGGAAGAATGGATATTGAACTCCTGCAAACAGAATGAGAATTCTTTGTAATGAGTAAGTGCGCCCCACAGTGACCATGCTGATGTAAACCAGCATGGGACACAGCAAAAGGTGAGCACAGGCGAGAGAACCAGGACAATGGGACCCAGGTAGGGCCAGGGTATTTCTTTCCCCCTGGCCCCTGGATAAGGCTCCCCACATTGCACAGGGAGGAAGGACTAGAGCTAACAGAACCCCACCGTGTAGTTGAGGCAATGTTTTTCAAAATGTGTTACTGTTAGTAAATTACAGAGTTAAACCCTTACAGTGAGCTCACTTCTCATCAAATCCTTTATAGTTGTCATTGAAAAGCCTGGAGTAAAAGGAGCTCCCCAAATACGGTAGACAGAGCTTCTCCCCTCCAGGGGACCCCCGACCGTTTGTGACATGGTGGTGTCTGACCTGGGCAGAGGGGGCGTATCTGGCACAGCGAGCTGGGCCTGGTAGCTGCACATCAGCTCCACGGCCTCAGGCCCAGCTCACGCTCCTCAGCACAGCAGGGCGCTCGGTTGCTTGCCACCCCTGTGTGAAGTCGCTCCTCCACCTGGCTTCCAGAGAGCAGCGCCCTGTGCCCCTGGGACCCTGCTGGGCTGTCGCTCACGCCCCCTCGCAAGCCCTTCCCTCTTCCCCAGCCGCCTGCCTCGGCCGCCCTCCCTGCCGGTTTACCCCGGCTCGTTCGTGATCTCATTCGGCGTCGGCATTGTCACTATGTCTGCGTGCTGACGACTCCTCAGGTCACCTCTGGGCTCTTGGACTCGGGACTGACGGCCGGCGCCACCTCCGTGTGTCCTCGTGCGTGTCCGGCAGGCAGCAGGCACGCAGCCCGTCCCAGGCAGACTGCCCGTGGCGGACGGCTGGCTCCACCAAGGACTTCGCAAACCCCCTTCTGGCTCTCATCCCGCCACTGTCGGCGGGGGGCACCCCTGGCCCCGAGTTCTCCCCACAGCCTGTGCCCCACACGCAGAATCTGTTCCCAACACAAATCGCTCCTATCACTACCTGGCTGGAAACGCTCCATGTCCCCCAGTCGCCCTGAGGACAAAACCAGAGTTCCTGCCACAGCCTCTGGGCTGCCCACCCGACCCCTCTGCCCAGCTCCCTCCGCCTGGGACAAACCGGCTTTCTGTGCTCTTTCCGGTGACCCCAGAGCCTCACGTTCCGGCCCCTCCGCCTGGGTCGTTCGGAATGGCCCGTTGTCTCCGCCCCCGTCTCTGCTGTCCCCTCAGGCCCCTCCCTTTTACTTAACGCCACCCCCACACTCGTCGTACCCCTGCATCCGCTTCCTTTGCCACGCTACCCCGCCTAGGCGTTTGTCCCCTCGCAGAACGCGAGGCTCGTCCCCACGCGCTCTCCGCCCAGCACTCAGGGCCCGGCACGCGGTGGGCGAGCCGCCGACGCTGGCGAGTGAGTGAATAATGCATGTCACACACTGGCTGTGAGGGGTAATGGTTATTTATTTTATTTTTTTTGTAATGGTTTTTAACTACTTTTAATCTGGCTCCTTTAACAACTGTAAGCTATTCTGCCAGAAAATGAAAAACATCTTGGGTGAAAACACGGCACCGATGTGAACGACTTGTCCCATGTCTCTGATAGAAAAGAGGTTGCGGAAATTTAGCTAACGAGGAGTGTGGGCAGAAGTACAACGCTGGGGTTTTGGAGATAGAAGAGAGACTTCTCTTCCCAAAGGGGAGTAGGTGGCCCTCTTCTCCCAGAGCAAATACCAACTGTCCCTCCCCCCGTGTCCCGTGGGCACACCTGCTCCAAGCTCACACACCCTCCCAACAAACACAGTGCCTATCCCAGAGGGAGTCTCCTTCTAGCGGCTAAAAAACAAATATAAAAATTTAAAAATTCCCTTCGTATCATTACACAATTGCCGAATGTTGAATGCTAACTACCATGTACTGAGCACAAACTATTTGTTGCACATTAGACAGTCCCTTGTTTAACCCTTGCAGCAACCCCATGAGGTGGGATCATTAGTAGTCTCGTTTCACGGGTGAGGAGCCCAAAGCACAGGGAGGCTAAGTGACTTGTCCCAGGTTACAAAGCTGGAAGATGTGGAGCCAGGAGCCAACCCACGGTGTGATTTCAGCATCCCCGCTCTTTCATCCACCAGTCTCTCTGTTCTTAGCTAGGAGAGGCCGTATAGACCGACTAACTGAAGTTCCCCATTTCAAAGATTAAAAATCTAAGGCGATGACAAGTTGGGTGATGTGGCCAAGGTCACACAGCAAGCAATGGACAAGTTGGGAGAGAGGGGGCAGGCCAGGCCCATGTTTGCTGTCCTCTCTGGTTGGCCGGAAAGACCTCAATGAGACACTTCTGTCCCCTGTGCATGGGCAGCAAGAAAGCTTTATGGTGGAACCAGCCCCAACTGCTAAGCACTAAACCTAAGACCAATGGGGCAAAGTGTCTTGAAGATCGTTGAAAAGCAGGTAGAATTCATTAAAACAAGTGTCTGGAACTTTATCTCCGTTTAAGTGGCAAAATATGCCTTTTGTATTTGGAATCTTTATTCCTTTTTACTCCTTTCACTTGTGTGGTGTCTACTAAGGACGTATCTGTTGTTCTCAATGGGTTATTACACTTATTTAAAACTTGTATGGACTACACCCTCTATGTTCCTTAATTCTGCCACACTCAAGGACTAATGACCTTGTGCTGCCCTGATGGAGTCTTGGTGGCGAGCACTGCCAGAACTCGCCCTCATGTCTCAATCCCCAAGCACACAAGGTGCAATACGTGACCCTGAATGAGTCAACCCGTTTGGCCCCCAGTTTCCTCATCTCTAACAAAGAGGATGGGCCCAGATGGTCCCTGTCTTACCCTGTGGTGCTTTCTGGTTTTAGACACAGAATAACAACAGCAGCCATTTACTGCTTACCCCGCACATGTGCTGTGTTTCTCAGCAGCCCCTCTCAGCCTTGCTGCGACATAGGTGCTGCTACTATCCCAGTGTCACACGGGAGGAAACCAGGCTTAGAGAGGGTGAGGGCACACACGTGGCAGGCGAGTGGCAAAGCTGGGAGGCAAAGCCAGGCCGACACCCCAACCCCGTACAGAATCACCGGGAGCCGGCCTCCCACCGGGCACCTTCCCTCACGGCACAGGTGGACGAACGAGGGCCCGGAGCATTTGCGTGACCTGTCCACGGTCACCTTACCGGGCAGAGCCGACGTCAGTTCTCTTCTTGGCTATTTACTGCGGCAGTGCCGTGAGGTCAGTCCTGGAGAATGGACATCTCCCCATCGGCAAAGTGTTCATTAGACCCTGGACCCGGGTCGCTCGCCTCCTGTCCAGGAGCACGTTAGAGACCGCGTGCGGGCAGCTGCACGCCTCTCCCCCGCGTCAGGTTTCCACATTTGCATGCTGGACGGAAGCCTCGCCTTTTATTTCCACCCATTTTTTTTTTTAAACTCACATTTTATTTGGAATTTGTATTAGAACGACCTGGGTTTCATGAGGACGCTCTTGTGACACGAGGGCTGTCCGTGAGGCTCCAGCCCTTCGCCACCGGACCGCCCCCACGACAACCCGCCGCCAGCTGGGCCTCCCCCCGCGGGCGGGGCCGCCCGCCCCCGTCCTGCACCTACAGACCTGAATTTGAGGTTGCTTTTAGATGGAGGCAGATTTCCAACTCCAGCCGGGCCTGAGAATCATCTGGGGAACGTAAACAACAACAACAACAACACGCTTGCAGCTTGGGCCCGCCCTCCCTGACACCCTGGAAGCCCAGAAACCACGGAGGGCGTTGGAGCAGGGCAGACGGATGGCAGGCTCCGGCAAGCCGGCGGGGTGCCATAACTCCCGGCAGAGATCCCACTGCATTTTCTTGCGGGAGCCAGGTCTCGGGCTGCTTCAACTCCCCATCTGGGTTAATCCCGGATCACAGGCTCCTCCTGCACCCCATTCTTTCTCCTCCTCCTTCTCCAGGGAGCTGACTTGCCTTTCTTCCTTTCTGAAGTTCTCGCTGCGCAGAGGTCAGTTTGTGGAGCAGCCTGCATCTCTACAGGCTTCTCCCCTGCTTTATTAATGTAGAAAAGGTATTTTATTCACACGTCACCACGTTCAAAAGGCACACACAATACAAAGTGGGAAACGAGTCCCTGCTCCCCGCCTCCAGCCGCTCGGTTGTCCTCCCTGGAGCCACCAGGTTCCCGTTCTTGGGATCCTTGCAGAGATGTTTCATGCAAATAAAAGCAAATGTTACGTATGTGATCAATAACTTGCTTTTTTACTCTCTGTTTTATCTCCAAAATTAAGTATTCTTTTAGGTGATTTTTAAGGGGAACGAAAAGGGCTTAGAGGATCCAGAACCTTCAGAGTTGTCATGATCTCGGTTCCTTGCTCAGCATGCCTAGGGCATCCTGCTCTCTTCCTTTCTCTTCTGTACCTGAAGGTAGAGCTGTCACATCTCCGTGTCCCTTTCGCGTCCCTGACCCCATTCAGCCTCAAGTCCTTGACCTCATTCAGGATCGCCGTCCCGTCCTTCGTGCCTCTCACTAGGAAGCTGTCCTGAATTTACAGTTCCAGCGAGACAAGGCTGATGCACAACAGACCACTCAGAGGCCCCCTGACCTCACTTGGGAATGCTCCATCTCAGAGCACCCTATGAGCGAGGGTCAGCCTGAGCAACCTTCCACGTAGGCAAACCACGAGGGTCTGAGCTATGACGTCAAAAGTTGGAAGTCAAAGGAAGGGGTAAATAAAAGAAACAAAGCAGAGTAATGTGATGCGATGCGCTAACTGCCTAGGTTCTGGGAATGAAGAGAAGGGAGTGAACAACCCTCTACGCCTTAGAATCTAAGATTTTAAGCTCAAGCAACGAAAAGAATGGTGGAGTCACTGTTAAACAAGACATTCTTTGTAAAGGGCTTTCAAAAGCCTTATTTTTTCTAGGCTGAATACTGTACTCATCAAATTTCGGAGGCAAACCAGGCATGGGAACATCTGTGAGGTAATGGCGTTTGTCTCCAGCCCTTCTTTCTGCTTCAGTCTTCTGCCTGATTCCATGGGCTATTCTTCTACTCGGCAGCCTGTCATCTAAGCCCTGCTGAAGTGATGAACAGTATCAGGTGTGGGCTGATAAAGGCAAAAGCTGCGCCCTCTCCCAGGGGTGCTACGTTTTAAAAGGAGATGCCTGAAGAAAAAAACCCATAAGATAAAAAGGAATGCACCTACAACAGTGGAATTAGTAGGTCATAAGGTTAACTTTTTAGACGAATTAGGAGTCCTCAAGTCACACCCTTGATTAATCACAAGGTTAATTGTGTTCTATTGGGACCACCTAATTTCAAAGCTTTTTTTTTTGCCTGAACAGACTATCTCCTACTGGTCTACTATTGTGGGAGATACAAAGTTACTTTCTAGCCACCCATTTCTTTTAAAAGATAACCATAGAAGGTGAGTTTCTTCCACCTTTCCTGACAGTTGGTTTTAGTGGGATTTTCTGTGGTCCATAATAGGTCTTCCAGTACTGGGATTATGTAATACATAATGTCTCGTTGAAGAACAAACACAGCACCACCACATCCAGAGCTTGAGTGGAGGTACATGGCTCTTCTAAAGAGATGATTCCCCACATCCCCAGTTGAGTTGAATGCAGCTGAAACAGCTGATCTGTTACATGAGCAAGCACACTCTGACCAGAGCCAGGAACTCAATAATGCATGCAGACAGCAGTCACCATTGCAATCCTGCTGGGTTTACCCGAGGTCCAGCCAAAGGAAACACTGCTTCCCCTCCTCTGCCTAGAGGCACCTGACATTGAAAACGCTCCCATTGTATCAGGAGAACGGTCTAGGGTGAAGGGCAGGAGCTCCGGAGCCAGGCTACTTGGGTTCAATACTAGCTCTGCCAATCATTAATTAGGTGACCTCAAGGCTTTTATTGTATTCTGTAAAATGGGGACCGTATTAATACCCTACAGGTTGGTTGTAAAGATGAAATGACATAATACTTGTAAAGTACTTAGAACAGTGTTTTGCACATATGAGGGCTGTCTGGAAAGTATCCAGCCATGTCATATGAAAAATAGAGGCAGTTGTGGCTGGATGTTTTTTTCCGGACAGTCCTTGCAGTTAATGCTGTCTGAGTGTGAGCTGTTAGTACTTTTACTTACTTACTGAAACATTACATATTACTTCAGTTTTGTAGACATTCAACTTTGTGATTAATTTTAGTTTGTTAAAATGTGACCAAAGTTAAAAAAAAAAAAAAAAGCACTATCTCGCTTCTTTCTTTAGCCATTTTGAGATTCCCTGTGGTGTTCCAGAGATTAGTAATGACCCCACATCTGGCAAGGGACTGTAGCAGTTAGGCCCCACACTAAGGGGCAGAGCCATGAGGGGACCCTTCAGAGTTGTCTTTAAAGTCTCATCGGCCACCAGGGCGAACGTGCTCATAAACCCTTTCATATCCCTTCGTGGTCACACTGGAAGGAGGTCCAATTTCAGCTGAACCCAGCCAACGACGCCTCCACTCTGCTTCAAGCAAGCCTCCCTGGCAATAGAGACCACGTGGAAATACATTCCACATCCATGTCTTTTTTTTTAATGTATATGCCAAGGTAGGATCTTAAACAGGTGGCATGCCAGTATTACTTTCTTTAGCTAAAGGAGATACAAGGTCCATTTGAATGTATCACCTCAATGAAAGGCAGATCTGTGATACCTCAGGGTTTGGAGACACTGATACCACTGAGGACTTACCTGTAGGAACATCTGAAAAGATAATGAATGGGTCTTTTTCATCATGATGTTTTACTATTATTGCACTACGGAGCTATAACAAATGTTTGTTGAATATTCATGATGGGTGTTTCCCCTCTATATAAAATGCTTGTCACATAAATGTAAGTGTTGGTTGATCTGGTGAAAAGTAACACTAACTTTAAGCATTTATATTGGGAGGTTGAAAACATTTTAAGTATTATACTACATCCTCAGTGTTTTGGCATTTAACTAAGGTACCTTTTTCTAAAATACCACAGGAGGAAAAAATTCTATTCCATATTGTTTTAAATAATATCTATTTTTGTAGAGTTCAGCAGGATCCCAGTAAATAAGCTGGGATCATGAGTTTAGTACTTTTACCTTTTAGCTTAGTTAATGAGCATCAAAATTAAAGCCACATATAACCCCCAGACGGTTTGTACTGCTGTTGATTAAAAATGCACTTTGATAGCATTGTTTTGGGGTATGGAAATGAAGCATATTTGAAAGAACTCCAGAGAGTGCACATTTTCTTTGAGAAGACAAAACATTTCCTGCTGAAAATATAAGGCTGACTCAAATACCAATGTAAGAGGTCTAATAAATCTTGGTGATGAATTACAGAAACACATAAAATATGCCTGAAAGGCAAATCATGCTAGAATATAGTAAATAAATGTACGTGCATAGTACGTATTTTCTGCCTTCAATCAACTTTCCAAGAAATTAATGGAATATTATGCCTTTAAACCAACCCAGAAAAGGCTGTTCCTTATCCTATTCTGTTACATAATCTTTAATTCTTTCATCCTATTTCTAATAAGACTAGATTTTACACTGGATAATAGGACACCTGGCACAACTTAGTTTATCCAAAGATGTCAACAGTCCACATCTAGGATATTGTAAGTTTTATCAAAGGAAAAGAGGATTCTTCAGAGTCAGATAATGTGCAAAGTGGGCTTGGAAGAGCTCAGCTGGCCACAGCTGGATTAAGCACGATGTCCCGTCCTATACAGCTGTGTTTGTTGAGATATCACTTACAGGCTCTATTAAAAACACAACATAACCAAGACACATAAAGCCACATAATCAATCCACAAGTGATCTCTGCTTTTGGGTGTTGAGTTGAGAGGCATACAGGAAACCCTGGCCCAAAACTTCCTTGAAATGCCAAAAAATCACCTGTTAAATTATCATTCTTTTGGTGGAAGCCTTTCCCGTCTTTAATATCGTCTGTTAAAAATCCAATTGGTAATAAAATAAATTAGTGAAAAATCTTTTTGGTGATTAGCTTGTTAGCTAACTCACAGTGTATAATAAGCCTACTGGGGACATGGAAGAGGAGTGGTGAATTCTGTCGGTGAGATGAGGGTGAAGCTTTATGTGTGGGACACAGCGAAGTTAGGGAGCTGCAGAATCGCCAGCACAGTGGAAAGAAGGGGTAGCACTCAGGTGATTAAGAAGGGATGAGATGAGATGGAGAGAGCCTTGTGAGTAAGGTGGGAAATTCATTCTGGGAGGAGAGAATGAAAGGTGTCAAAAGTAAACTCTGTACACACACACACACACACACACTGTGTGTATCTTTCCTTCCCTCGTACACCAGGTTGGTCCTAGCTGGTGATTCTAACCTAATCATCAGTGTGGTTTTCTGTAGATTATTTTTAAACTCTAAAATGTTTTTTAAAACTAAATTTCACTTTTGAAATACATGTTTTTATGTAGAAAATGCATATTATCTGTAGAAAAATTTGACAATCTTATGATCTAGAGATGTTTTGGCAATTTCATCTAAGTGTTCTGATTTTTATTATATTTGCATAATTGGGATTATGCCTATAAGATTTTTAAAAATCTGAACATGTTTCTTCAATTTTAAGAGAAAGCATTAAATGTTCCCTTCCTAAGAAAGGGAATTATGATTATCTTGAATTCTTTTTCCCTTGTGATCAAACCTAAGTCCCATGGTGTGCCCTCCTTTTCCCCCAAATTCTTGCCCTTTTGTCCTGGTCTAAGCATTTGCTTTGGTTCACTTTTATCTGCTATTCAGAAGTCCTTTACCCCCAACTTCCCCCAAACAGGCATGAGGTAAATGTCACCTAAACAGTCTTCTCCCTGCATTGAGTTTTCCTCTTTTTACAAGTGAACCCCGATCCCTTCCCCCTTCCTGGTCAATGTTGGTGGCATCTTTACTGCAGTGCAAGGCAACTCTTAAGTAACCTTAATGGCTGACACGGATTAAACAGCGGGTTCCAACCACCCGGTGTATCCCGTTCCTAGTTTGCAGCCTTTGGAGGTGGAAGTGGGGGAGGGAGGGGGTGGCCACGTTCTTGCAGGCAGTCAGTCCTGGTCTCTGGAGAAGCACAGTGTTTTTCCCCATCTGGACCACTTTCCTAGCTCTCTAGACCAACCTGCCTGCTGTCTCCTGGGCTCCGCTAGGAAATCAGCAACATGCCTTTTTCTCTTGGCCCTGGGTGCCCAGCTCCTTACCCAGGGTACTAAGCCAACCATCTCTATTGGCAGCTGCCAGCCCTCACGGATACTCTTCCCTGTCCTTGGTCAGGGCTCCTACAGTAGTGAACTAAGTGTCCCTAGCCTCTCCCTCTATTCAGAATGACCTCACCTGGTTCCCAGGAGTGCATTTCTATACCCACATCTTCTCTGAAAGGCCTCCTTGTCACTGCATACCTTGCCTCTGTCCTTGGAATACCTAAGGCCTATCAGCGAAGGTCATCCTTCATGAGTTGCATCATTCATGTACACATTAGCAAGTTAGAAAGCTAATCGCCTTTTCCTAACAAAACAGTAATTTCATATGGTTTAACCTAATAAATGTCATCAAGAGGAAAATAAATCAATTATAATCTATTCCCTCTTAGAATATACTGGCAGTGAGAATGAATGAGCGAGAGGCACGTATATCATAGATGAAACTCACAAACATATTGTTGAGGAAAAAAGCTGCAGAACATATATAGTTTCCCATGAACACAAAGTTTCAAAGCTATGCACAACAATGTTATATATTTCTTAGGAATTTACACACACACATACACACACACACACTCACTATTTCTTTGTGAGATATCCTTATATATACATATATATATATCCCAAAAAAAATGTGTGAATACATGTGTGTATGTATTCAGATATGAGGGCTGTCTGGAAAAAATCCAGCCATAAATGCCTCTATTTTTCATATTACATGGCTGGAGACTTTCAGGACAGCCCTTGTATACACACACACACACACACACACACTCACACACATACACACACACACTATAAGTAATAAAAATATAAATAAATGCATGGAAATAATAAACATGCTAAATTCATGTCAGTAGTTACAACTCGCAGGGAGGACACAGGTAGGTTCAACTATATTGTTAGTGTACACGTCTTCTTAAGATAAGTAGAGGGTATCTGGTTGCTTATTATGTATTTTACAATTTTTAAGTATTACATAACAAAAACAAATGCCTTCCAGCTTTTGCTATTACATAACAAGGTAGTTTAGATACTTTACTAAACTTAACTGAAGTTTTCATAGAATCATTTATCATTTGCCTTTCCACAATGTAAAATTCTGGTACGAAGTTGCTGGCTGTTTTCTTAGGAAGGTAGCCCCTGTCATTTTAGTTAGTATGACCCTCTCTGTCTCTGGTTCTAAGCATGGGTCACAGTAGGAGACTTCAATCCTAATTAAAACCAGCTCCTCTCTTTCTTAAAACTAACTGTGGAATTAATGTGCATTCGGCACTAAGTTTCTAAATCGGTATAAGCAAACTGGCTACAGTTTCTGCTCATGTCTAGTTAGGGTTCAGTGTTATAGATCACCACTGGCCAACAATAAAATCACATTTTAATGAAGCATAACCACCATTAATATTATTCCTGAATTTCTAAATTTTTCATTAAAATATTCAGAGAATATCTTCTACTTTATTTACCTGGAATCAGAGTGGTGCCAAAACCATGTGCACAGAATCCCAGATAATTAAAAAATCTGTTATCAACCATTCACCTGTACCTTGTTTAAGCTATTTTTCTTTTTGTCACATATAAAACCGGCACCATGTGCAGGCACTATAAGCCATAATTAAAAATATTTGTGTAGTGTTAGCATTTATAGTGTTTTCGAGCTCAGGTAGCCAGAATTCCTTTGTTGTAGCTTTCTAATACAAACCATATGTCACCGACATATAAAATCCTTGAGAAAATTATTAGGTAACGATTTTAAAATCATACACTCAAAATAACAATAGGAACCAAAAAACTTTAAATTATATCCTATTCTAAGGAAGAAATGAAATTAAAAAACATTTAATGGCACCTCTAAAAACCATGCTTTGGAGACAATAACATATTATATATACACATGGAACTATGATATCAAGTATCATAATATTTCTATGAGTGAAAATAGTCATTTTATTGGAGAACTCCTAATTACGCAAACTCTCAATCACCAAGTTCCTTATTAAGTTCTCAAGATAATAAGTGTTACAAGTACCTAGCAACTTCAGGTAAACATTGTTCACAATAGAATGGAATTTGGGAAAAGGTGCATCTCAAATGTATGCTTATATACCAAAATTAATAGCCTGAGTGTATATAACTTACTCTCAAATGGTTCACTAAAAAGGATGAGCACATACACACATAATGGACAATAAAGGAAATTAGGTAAAATGTTACTAAGTAAATCTGGATAAGTGGTATCTAGGCTGGGTGTTCTTTGTACTATTCTTATTCTTGCAAGTTTTCTAACTTGGAAATTATTTCCAAATAAAACATTTAAAAACACTTAAATGCCCAATTTTGAGGTTTAGTGGGAGAGAGGGCAGGAGGAGGGAAGAGGAAAAGGGACAGACGTTAAGTTTTCAGCCAAGTACACAGGCGTCCCTGAGGCCTAGACCCTATTGTAAGTTCCAGTTCTGATATTGGCTGTTTGTTATCTTTCATTATTTACAAGAAGGAAGATTATATACGGCCATATCTCCAGGGAAGAAAGTGTTCCTTTCTGGGCTTGGTTCAGAGCCCAAACCTTGGTTCCGAGAATACGCCCCAATTTTCTGACTATTCCTGCAATGATGTAAAGAGGCTGATGATAGCAAAGAGGAAAAAGTCATTTCTGATGAATCCAGTTGCAGGCAAGTCCCAAAGAACCTGACTGGCTGCAGAGTTTAGTGTGTCAAGAACTGTCATGGGTCTGTGATTTCATCCTGCTTGCAAGCTACTTTACTAGATACTGACAGAAGACAGGAGACACCGGGTAAGAAATAAAACACTTTATTATTCATAGCAAAATCAGTAGCCAAAGTGTCCGATGTTCCCAAAGGTTCCCTGAGCCCTGGTTCCTCCCGGGGTGGTGTGACTGGGTCTAGATGTAGACGGACCCGGAATGCAATACGTCGTAGTATAGGAGAGCAACACTGAGCTTGGGGTGCTTGCCGATTTGAAGCAGGAGCACGCAAGTGTGATCATGGTCAGGAGGGAGACATTACCTCATTCCTCAAGGTTGCTCTGCAGAAACATCCCTGAGAAATGGCCTGAATAAAGAGCGGTCGGGGGCTTGCTGGAGTACAAGGGTCACGGAGGACGGCCTCTCAGCAGAACCCCTTCTCAGTGAAAGGTTATTGGTCATAACCAATATTTTCAGGATGGAGCTAATGGTGAATGGACTATTTAGGAAAACATTAGACAGGAACAGATGGATGGGGAGCACAGCTCGCTCAAGCTCTTACCTTTGATTACAAAGTAGAAGGGGTGCAGGAAGAAGGCAGTTCGCTATTCAATAGGAGGCCGGAACCTCCCGAGGAGGATGGGAAAGGTCTCTCTCAGCTGTGTTGTCTTTTCCTGCTTCCTCCTCCCAGAGCCTTCCCTTTGCCCTCTGTGGGATGACACTTCGGTGCTGGCCTTGCTTTGCACTGCTTTCATCTGTGGTGTTTTCTTGTCCCAGATATTAGCTGGAGCCAATTGCATCTGGCCTCTCCTTTGAATCTGAGATCTCACTGAAGGATTCAGCTTTACAATGAAACTGACAGAATTTAATATCTCAACTATTCAGAAACCTCTCTCTCTGTCCCAAGATCTTAAAGGTATAGAGACACTGATACTCAGTGTTTTCATTTTTTTACATCAAGACTAATTTACTTTTTAATCACGTACAGCTTCCATCCATTTCACAAAACAGTTACTGACCACTTGCTTTGTCCTGGTACTGTGTCCATGCTAGGGGCACCAGGTTTAACAGGACAGCATGCCTGTTCCCAATGATTTTACAAACTCTGCCTAGAAAATCCAAAGGAATTCATAATAATTAGAATTATTAGGAAAGATCAGCAAAGTTTCCAGAAATGTACCAATATTTTAAAAAGAATTATGTATCAGTATTTAGAAAATGTAATAAAAAAGATATCTTTAACTATAATTACAAAGATTATAAGGTATCTAGCACAATCTAACTATAAACAGGATGCTGAGTTGGACTTTTCTGTTCTGTTAACCCAGAACTGGTGAAAAGAGAAGACGAGAGCCATCAGGTATACCACCTATAGTACCTGTTCTTGTTGGAATATCAGATGGGGAACTTTAAAACAACAATAATTACTATGTTATAGGCTCTAATGGAAAAGGTGGCCAACATGCATGAGTCGAAGGGAAATTTTAGCAAGGAGATGGAAATAATAATGAAATGGAAATGCCAGAAACAAAAAGCCTAGTAATACAGCTGTAGAATGCTTTGACATTAGTAGACTCAACAAAGCCAAAGAATCAGTGAACTTCAAAGACAAGGCAATAGAAATTACCCAAACTGAAACACAAAAAGAAAAAGGCATGTGAGGGTAGATAATAAAACAGAACAGAGCATCCAGGAGCCGTGACACAACATCAAATTTGCGGGCACATATGTAATTAGAATCCAAGAAGAAAACAGGGTAGAAAATATATTTGATGAGGTAATGGCTGAGAAGTTTCTCAAAGTTCTACAGATGAACCTAATGATCAGCCAAGTTGAATAACCACTGGGTAAATGGTGGGAGGTGGGTAAATGGTAGGCAATTCCTCCTCACTCCATGAACTGATAATGCAAGTGAACTAGAAGAGCAGATAGAAATTTTGAAGAGGTAACCTGCTTATTCACTGTGGTAATGAGTCATCAGTCATGCTGACAAGTCAACACAATAAAACAGTAAAGAAGAGAATTTTGTTTAGAGCAAGAATATTCTCTAAGGTAAGGGTATTTCAGTCTCTGATTTACAATAATTTTTTTTCTGGAAAAAAACCAAACCATCTCACACTTCCTAAGAGGTGCAGCTATACTAGCTCATTCCTTTAGGAGAAAGTTGACAGCAAGCTATTTTAGATCTATACATTCTTTTTGTTTACAGGCACATAACAGTCACATGTGCCTGGCACGTAATAACTATTAGTAGACATTTGTGGAATAAAAGAAATGATTAAAAAAAAAAAAAAGAAAAATGACACCTGGAACTTCCCTCAAAGGAAGCAAGTTTCAAGCATAAGGATGGAAACACTACCCTTTTAGCTTCATACAATGATCTACATCTATATCTGCTTTTTAAGACTTCACAGTAACCAATACTGATGACAATGATACCAACTCACTCATTCTTTCATCATTTTAACCAACATTTATTGAAGGCGTGCTATGAGCCTGGGGTCTATACTGAGGGCTGGGGACACAAAAATGAACAAGATACAGTTCTTAAAATGCTCCATCTAAAGAGATAATAATATAAACAAATAATCACTATACACTTATAATACATAAGTGATATGTAATTATCACTTTTTAAATGGAAATGTTCAGAATATTCTTTTTAAAAAGGTAGAAAAGTTCATGGTAGCTTTCGGTAACAATAGCTATTAAGGACGCGGGCTTTGAAGTCAGACAGACCAGGTTCAAATCCAGGCTTTACTCCCTGTAAGCTGTGAGACGTGGGCCAAGCCACGAGTTCTCTGAACCTCAGCTCATTTCTCTGCAAAATGGATATAACACCAGTTCCTATCTCATTCCGTTGTCAGGAGGATTACATAAGATAAAGTAAATGTAAACTACTTAGGACCATGCCTGGCACAAAAATAATGGGGGGTGTGGGGGTGGTAATGGTAGTAATAGTAATACCATTTCCTTTATATTACATACAATATCTGAAAAAGAGATTTATCTAGATGATTTATTTCTCAAGGCTTCCAGATAGGTAATGGTTTCATTTTAACAAAACATGTAAACTGTACCAAGATTTAGGAGCAGAAGGATGAGTGAGACAGTCTCTATCTCCTGGCAGAGGTATTATGAGTGATTCTTGTTAGAGCACTATTTATAATCAATGAAGATTCCATGGTCACCAAAAAGTTAAAATAGAATTAGAAGTATAAACAAAAGCTCCAAACAAACACAGTCTTCCCTTAAGCAAGAATGCTCCAAAGTAAGGTGCCACTGGGGAATTTTGATTTATGATATTTTTACAGGTTGTATAACCTCAAATAGCATCCTGTAAGTCCCTAAGCAGTAAATTGGAAGCCATCTGACAGGTCTATCACTTGCTTTTTCTTATTCTTCAGAAAACTGCAGGGATGCACTGTCTCCACTTATGTAAGCCTCTGTATCTATGCTTTTAAACACTTCCCTTTGTTAGTTAAAAATAACGTGGATTGTTCACAGTTCTCTTTTTTTGTTCTGATGTGTCTTTAAATGCAGCTGCATGCACTTTCACAGAAAACAGTTTGTGAGCTTAAAGAACTCAGTTAAAATTTGGAAACTGCATTTTATGTAACACATGCTCAAGACAGAAAATGTTTATTCAATTTTACGTTTCATAAATACCAAAAAGGTCTTCACGTTAATTTCCCCCTTTTTTTGATAAAGGAATAAGAAAAGAAATTGGGCTGGTCAATCTCTTCTGGCAATGGGATAGTAGGTAATTTGGATGTACCTTCTTGCTGAAGACAATTAGAAAGCTGGACAAAAATCATTATCATTAGTACAAAAATATATGCTTACAACCACCTGAGAGATAAAGTAGTAAAGAATTTCCAGGCTGAGATCTGGGGGGAATTTGATGGCCCAGTTACTTTCTCATGGATGAGTTTAATGATTCCTGAGGGGGCTATTGAGAAAATAAGCAGAACTCCTGACATCCTCATGGTGCTAGGAGGATAGGAACTGAAATCTGGGACTGCTGATAGGAGGCCAAGAGAGCCTCCTCACTTTAGGCTGGCCCCTAAATGTCTGTGCCTTAGCAGTGCATTTGAATCAGAAGTGGACAGGCCCTGCAAGAACTGCAATTCAACTCTGCAATATCTCCATTCCTAAAGCTGGACTGAGGTAAACCTGAATTGACTGCTGGGCCAGGAAGTAGCAAAAGTTAAGTCCTCTCTGGAAGGAGATACGTTTTAAAAAGACTTCAAATTATTTCTATAATCAGAAATAATTAGCTACATAAGGACAGAAGACAACATAAAGAAAAGCAATAGAAACAACAGATGTTAGACACAGAAAATATTTGATTTATCTGGATTTATTCCAGGTACTGGAATTATCAGATACAGCCTATAAAAATAACTATCCTTACTATTTTCAAGGAGATAAAAGACAAGATTAAAAATTCTGACAAAGAACTGGAAACTTATAAAAATCAGAAATTCTAGAAATAATAAATACATAACAGAAAGTAGCAACTCATTCAATGGGTATAAGAGCATATTAGACATAGATTACAGGATTTACAAAAGAGGTTAAAAGAAATATCAAATTAAAACACAGACAAAGAACAGAAAACAAAGAACAAAGATTGAGACAAAGAGACGAAAGAAGGTATAATATGTAGGTGTTTGGAGTTCCAGGATAAAAAGAAAGAAAATAAGCCAGAACAACTTTTTAAAGAAATCATAGTGTGTTCCCTGGTGGTGTAGTGGCTAGGCTTTGGCACTCTCAATGCTGCGGCCTGGGTTCAATTCTCAGCCAGGGAACTACCCCCGCCCCGCCCAAAAAACAAGAAATCATAACTGAGAATATTCTAAAACTGATGACAGGTTCAAGCCACAGATTTAAGAAGCCCTGTGGCTTCCAAGGAAGTTAAGAAGAAACTCATAATATCACCACAGATTTTAAAGACATTAAAAGGTACAATACATACATATTATGAACAACTTTATGCAAATAAATTCCATAACCTAAATGAAATGAACACAATTGAAAATCTGAATAATGCTGTATTAATTAAAGAAGTCAAATCTCTTATAATAAACCATGCCACAAAGAAAACTCTAAGCCCAGATGGTTTCATGGGTGAATTTTATCAAACATCTAAAAAAGAAATACCAATCTTACACAAACTCTTTCAGAAAATAGAGGAAACACTTTTGTAAGACCAACATAACTCCAATATTAAAATCTGACAAAGACATTCCAAAAAAAAAGAAAACTATTAACTCTCCTGAACAATGATACAAAAATGTTTAATAAAACATTAGCAAATCAAACATATAAAAAGAATCACGATCAAGCAAAGACTTATTCTAGCAAGGCGGATTTATTTATTTATTTATTTATTTAGGGTTTTTTTTTATTCTGTCACCTAAAATTTTATTTACTGTTTTCTAACTAATGCAAGGCAGATTTAATGTTTGAAAATCAATCAGGGTAATCCGTCATGTTAACAGAAGGGAGAAAAATCGTATCATCAGTTCAACAGACACAGAAATAGCATCTGACAAAATGCAACTCCAAAACAAGATAAAAACTCTCATCAAGTTTGGACTAGATGAGAACTACTTCAACTGATAAAAGGCATCTACAAAAACCCTGTTAGCTAGTATTACACTTAATACATCATAAATATTTTCCCACTAAAGATGGGATCAAAGCAACAATGTCTGCTCTTACCACTTGCATTGAACATTGCACTTGAAGTCTTAACCAGGGTAATAAACAGGAAATATGCAAAACCTCTATACTGAAGAAATGAAAAATGCTGCTGAGAAGAATTCAAGAGGATTTAGAGAGCTACACTATGCTCATCAATGGGAAGACTCAATATTGTTGTCAATTTTCCTCCACTGAGCTATGGATTCAATGCAATTGTAGTCAAAATCGCCTCTCCCCAAATTTTTTGTACAAACTGACAAGCTTATTCTAAAATTCACACGAGAGTATGAAGGACCGAGAATATCTTAAGCAATCTTGAAAAAGAACAAATTGGAGGGTTTACAGTACCTGACTGCAAGACTTAGAAAAGGTACCAGTTAATTAAAACTGTAGGGTACTGGCAGAACACAAAAAAATCAGTAGAATAGAGAGCCTAGAAATAGACTCATACTTATATATTCATTTGATTGTGACCAAGGCACCAAAGCAATCGATGTTGGCTATAAAAATGCCCCTCTCAGATCTCCTGCTGGGAGAAGCACAGCTGACTGAGGTCCCAGCTGTTGCCCTTCTGGATCTACTATTATGTTCATGCTAAGGCCAGCTTACTTTATGCTGCTCCTAGTCAATGATTAAGCACAGCAGGTTTAGTAACACTGGCCCATTTCTCTAACAGGGAGCTCTGGCACAGGCCTGGCCAAAACTTTCTCAGAACACTGTAATCTAAGACATTCTCAACTAATACTCCCTTTTTCCTCCTCTCCATTCACCATCCAAAGACTCTCCACAAGCCTTCTCTGGCCCCTTTTTCCTTCACAGGCATTCCACCCAACAAATATCTTGCACATCTAATCCTCTCTTGGCATATGCATCTCAGAAGACCTAAACTAATACAGTGGTGGCAGGATTGGTCTAAGAACACAAGCAGTAGGATGAAGTTTGGGACTGGCATTCTTATTACCTGGTAGGCAAAGAGGAATATAATCCTGATTAGTAGTATGTGGGGCATGGATGTTCCCTGGCACAGAGTAGAGGCCAAAATGCTGGGGAGGTCTCTGCCCTCACATGTGTAATGATTCAGGCATTCGAATAAAATGGAGAGAACAGTGCCTAGAAGGACAGTGAAGTTGGATGGTTATTGCCAAGTTACCACAATGCTTTGCACAGGGATAATGAGAACATGAGGGCTGTTATCAAGCAGGTAGTCTATGGGTGAGGCTTAGTTTGGTAGCTTAAAGAAAGGCCCTTATTATTTTTCTTTTTTTTGGGGGGGGGTGGGGGGGTGGGGGGGGTAGTTCCCTGGCTGGGAATCAAACCCAGGCCACGGCGTTGAGTGTGCAGAAGCCTGGCCACTACACCACCAGGGAACTCCCGAGAATGACCCTTATTTCTGACTATGGAATTGCAGATACACCGAGCAACTAACCAAAGATTTGCTAGTTACAGAGTTCTAGAGACATTTAAATGCTCAGTTGACAAAGGTCTGCTGTGCTGAGGTCAGAAAAACTTACATGAGGGCACATGAACAGGGGAGCCACAGAGGCAGAAATGAAGGCTACGTTAATGGGCTCCCACTTACCAAGACCAATCTAGCTCTACTGCCTCTAAATGTCCAATCTGTTAGCAACCAATAAGATTCTAAACTTTATATAAAAATGCAAAGGACCAAGAACAGGAAAGATAATCTTAAAATCAACATGGTGGGCAGGCATGCTGTCTTGAAATAGCAATACTTTCTATGAGGCTATAACCATTAAAAAATTGACACTGGTGTAAAATAGACGAGTGAAACAGCATCAAGTCTATAAACAGACTCAGGTATTTGTATGTATCTATATTATCATTATATAGTTACATCATACAATCAAATGTCAACATAAATACATACAGGATCCAGTAGAAGTAACGCCGGTTGGGAGGGTACATGAATGTCTCGCACAAGATGGACAGCAATTTGAACATTTCACCTAAAATCTCATAATAGTGAACTTGAGTGTGATGTTGTTATGTTACAGAATAATGTCCTGGTATAGATTACCAGCTCATAAAAAAGGTGTTATTTGTGCTTGACCCTGTATATACAGATATTTTTTTTTGTCTATGTTTATGTATTTTTGATAAATTGACCCTGAAAAGCAGTGGGGAAAGGACAGTCTTCAATAAATGGTGCTAACTTGATTGGAATAAAAGTAAAATGAAACTTAACCCTGACTTCATATGGCACACAAAAATCAATTCCAGATGGATTATAAATCTAACTGTGTAAGGTAAAAAACAAAGCCTCTAGAAGACCATAGAGAACAATCTTGACATAGGGAAATATTTCTTAAACAGGGCAGAAAAAGTACTAGCCATTAAAAAGATTGATAAATGGTCTACATTAAAATTAGTAACTTATTTTCAAAGAGCACTATTAAAGTGAGAAGACAAGCCACAGAGAGGGAGAAGATACAAGTATGTCTAATAAACACATGAAGATGCTCAACCGCACTCGTAACCAGGGAAAACTTAAACCACAGTGAGACACTGCCACAAACACACCAGAATAGATAAAATTTAACAGAATCATATCAGAGGCTGGCAAGGATGTGGAGCAACAGAAATTCTCAGACTGCTGCTGGGAATATAAGTTGGTACAATTTCTTTGGAAAACGTTTTGCATTATCTACTAAAGCTGAAGATAAGCATATCCTATGGTTTAGTAGTTCCACTTCTTGATAAGAAACATGGATAAGAAACATGAAAAAATGTTCACATCAGTAATATCTGTAAAAACCCCAGACTGCAAACTAACATATCCATCAACAACAGAGGATAAATTATGGTATATTTACACCATGGACTACTATAAAGCAATGAAAACAAACAAAACACAATTCACATATAGCAGCATGGTTGAATCTCACTAACAAAATTTTAAGAGAAGTCAGACACAAGACAGGACATACTAAAAGATACCACTTATATACATTAAACTATTCTATTCAGAAACACATGCTTAGGTAGTAAACAGTCTAGATGGAAGCATGGAAGTGATTACCACAAATTAAGACAGTGGTTACCCTTGGGGTTGAAGATGAGGGGAGGAGTGGTTACTAGGAGAGGGCATGACAGAGACTTTCTGGAGTGATGACAACATCTTGTTTCTTGGCCTGGATGGTGGCTACAGGGGTGTTCACACTGCAGTTGATGACTGGGCTGAACATTCATTTTATGTACTTTTCTGTATGCATGTTTTTTAATGAAAAAGATTAAACAACCAAATAAAAGCAATGGGCTGATCTTCGCTATGAAGATGAAAGGCTAAATACTTGCTTAGTAGGCCCTCTGCTTTGAGTCATTTCATTGATAATGGTGAGCAGTTCACACTGAAGTATCCAGATGCTGTGCCAGACATTTCTGAGACAGCTGGCTAAAGGTAAAGAAACAGTTTCTTGCCAAAGAGCTGTGGAAAATTAACAAATCCAGAATTAAAGCTAAAAATGTGCCCTCGTTTTCATATGCTCTGAAAAAAAAAAAACAGAGTTAACAGAATCCAGCATAGTATTTGCTTTTTGGACAGAAGGAAGTGCCATCAAAAGAAAATAGATTCCTGCCGACAAAGCAAATGAGGCAGATGAGATAATGCAGACCTGAGAGGGATAAAAAGTCAAATCCCAAAGAGACTTCCCTTGCTCCTTCTTTGTTTTGAAATTACGTAACTTTCACAGCAGAATTACCTTTGACAGAATCCTCAGAAGCTTCACCCTCTGAAAGATAACAGAGTAAAGGGTAGTTGAGCTTGTTAAAATGGGAATAGGGCAGGAATTCTGCAGGCATAACAGGATAAAAAGGAAGAACTGCATAATAAACTGACGTAGTAAGAAAACCAAGACGATGTGGAGGTAGTCTTAAAAAGACAGAAGACTCATCTGCATGATTGACAACCCAGGAGAGCCTTATTGGAATGCAGTTAATGAGAAAAAGAGATCAAACTAGCATTATGGCAAATTAGATGAGAACAACTTCAACGTGGGAGTTTAATCATGGGATTAAGATACTAAGGAAACTGGACAATCTTCCCTAGAGACAGTCCTTCCATCCCATAGTCAAAATCTAACTCTGAACGAATCCAACTCTATTTTTCTGGCAATTGTCTTCAGACTGCTAGAAAAAAAACTACACATTGCCGACTGGATCCACTATAAAATTCACAGTCACCAGTTTCAACGTTTTTAAGACTGTCTGACAATTTCCTATTTCCCTGGAAAGCTCTCCCGTTTTTCACAGTGACGAATTCAGACCTTAGGTACTTTTCTTAAATATGCAGACAATCCTGCTCCCAACTCACCCTGAGCAGAGAAAAGAGATGCCATCAGAAGGAAACTTCAACTTTTTTGCACCGGACCTTCAAATCTAACTGCTTACACAACCATCCTTTTCTCCTTCCTGAAGAAGTTTCCTTCCACAAATACAGGATTAATCTTTCCATCCAACCATATCAGTGATCCTTTCCCTATGTCCCAATCACTTGTCCTCCCAAACCTGCTTCTCCACAAATGGTCCTCTTATCAGGAAGCCAGGACTCTGCAACTTACCCTTGACTCCTTCCTCTCCAATTAATTACCAACTACAGCGTATTTCACATCTTAAACCTCCCTTCAGTCTATCTTGTTACCTATCTCCTTTGTTACCACCATCCCTAATTATTATCTGTCACCTACTATAACAGCTTGACTGGACTCTTGACCTTCAAGTTTACTTCTAATTTATTTACCACTTTGTAGCTGCCAATATCTTTCCAAAATGCTGTTCTGATATGTTACTTCCTCAATTGTATTGCCCATCCAATAAAATGCAAACTCTTTAATATGGCTCTCTCATGATTTGCTCCTGCTTATCTTTTATTTCTAGTTATTGCACTCTTTGCATGCTTTGTATCAAGCATTTCCAGACATTCATGCACCTATTCCCTTGCCTTGGGAGATGTCTACCCTTACTTCAACATTTGCCTGTTTAACATTTGCCTCAAACTTTAAATGTCATTTCCTTTTGGAGGCTTTTTCTGAGTTTCTACACTAGGTTTGGTCTCTGTGCTGCGAGCTTCCCTAACATAACACCCATTGTTCCTTGTTAATTTATCTGCATGCTCAGAAAGCAGGGCTCTGTCTTTTCACTGCTGTGGCCCCAATACTAACAGGGTAACTCTGCAGGCATCAACAATTTTTGTTGAATAAATAAAAAGAAACAAAATAACACATGTAAAACTAAATATAAAAATAAACCATTCATAATAAAAGACGTGCTCCCTCTACCTGGAATGGTCTAGAATAAATAGTTCCTATAGATTTCCTCTAAACTTGTAAGTGCAACATTTCAGGGCTTTCATAGTTAAGAAACAGATACTTTTAAGAAATATTAGAAGCTGTCACAATAGAAGACAAGGTGTGATTTGATGGCTCTTGTGTCTTTTAGATTGTTTCCAGGCCAGAAATGTAGGTGAAAAATTTTATTACTCCTGGAGACATCAATATCCTGTTATCACGAGGAGTAGTACTGGAAAAGCTAGCCTAAAGGCAGGATGGATAAATAGGACATGTATCAAGCAATCTTTAACTATAACACACACACACATAGGAATACACACACACACACACACACACACTGCATATATAAAAAACTTAAAATCATCACTAAAATATTATCTATTATAGGAAAGAGACACTATAAATATCCTGAGAAAGATGACTTCAATACATGCTCAGTTGTGTTTAATTTTTTTTTCTAAAGAAAAAAAAGTCAGAGCAGCTGGCCTTACAATAATGAGAAAAAGGTATTGACAACTAGTCTGTAAAAAAAGTGCCTGAAATGTTCATTCAAGGCTGGTATTCATTCTTTATTCAGAGCCTGGTGGTCAGGCTTGAAAAGCAACAGAGATCACTGATGCATTCTACAGCCAAGTCATGGAGAACATAAATAAATTTGTTCTCAGTACAGCAATGAATAAAAGGGAGGAAAAGACTTATTCTTTGTATTGCAAGGGTCCTGTGCCTTCTGCTTGGCTTAGTAGGATAATTTCTATAAATTACAGTTAAGATGACAATTTAGAAATACCATAATTTGGTATTTCATATTCATTAGTTCAAAAGACCAAAGAGATTTTTAAATATCATAGGATTAATACCTTGCATTGATTCATTTGCATCTTTTTATTAAGTAGATCATACAGAAATCATGAATTTCAAAAAAAATTTCCTGAACTATTTAGGAGCTTTAAATAATTTATTTTATGCCTCCTTCAGCTTACAGAGGTGGTTTTATTATAAAAAAAAACCTGGGGTCAAGACAAATGTAGTAGTATATTTACTAACAGCAAAGATAAAGCTATGTTTTGAAAGTCATTCATGAGAATTCCCATTAAATAAAACAATTTGATCAATTTTGCTCTGTTTTATAAAATGACTTCAGAAATATTAACTTCCATCTTTTGGCCAAAAAAAAAGCCAATTCTTAAATTTTACACACACAGACACACACACACACACAGTTTTGATGAAATCAGGACTAGTTTTAGGTCACCTTGTTACTGAATTTAGTGGGGAAATTTTTTTAAACAGAAGCAGAGTCTAAGAAGTTACGATTTTTAAGAGCCATAGTGGACAAAATAAAAACAGGTATTTCTGAACCTGTTTATAAGAGATACTGTAAGTTGCCAACTTAAGACAAGGTCCTGGCTGTCTTGTGAATAATCTATTTGACAAACTCAAATAGTTGTAATAACTGTGATGCAAAATGGTATAAGTATCTTTTAAAGAAAGCTTATAGTAAGAGAATTAAATAAATTGAAAAGAAATATGAACTCCTGTTGTGGTGATCTAAGATGTCATTAAAATATAGATATGAGATGGTTGATGAAGGAAGGATAGGATTTTCTAAAAGTGGAAATAAGGGAGGTGTTTCATAATATACAGAACACAACCCAAATGAAAATTTTTATTTATCTTTTAATATATATTTATAAGGTGAAAATTCTTTGGAAGTCATCTCCTCTACCCAAAGAAATTATAAATTATGAAAAGCAATGGTTATAGTTGAAAATGTCTTGTAAATCTGCAGTTTACAAATATCCCTTCCTTAGGAAATGTTATAGACACACTCACTTACCCTCCACAATGACTGAATTTCATCCCAAACTCCACTGCTGCTAGGTATTTCCCTCTCCTTCCTCTGTCCCTTTATTGGGAAGGGAAAGGAAGAGTCTCTCTCTCTCTCTCTCTTTCTCTTTAACACACACACACACACACAGAGAGAGAGAGAGAGAAAAAAAGAGAGAGAGAGAGAGAGAGAGAGAGGGATTGACAGCTTCAAGAAGGTAGAGTATACAAAGAATAAAGATCAAATAAATTAAAGACTAAAGAGTATTTATTGGATTTGGTAGTATGGAGGTAAATAAGTGACTTCAATTAAAATAAGTGAACCCGATTATTTCCCCATGATACACAATCCGTTTTTCCTGACTTTTTGCTTATGCACAACCTTGCAGAATAGTACCATAATTCAATGAGAAAAAGATAGTTATTACCATAGTTTCATTCTTCCTAGGATATTAAAACTGACCACTGAATAATTTGTTCCAAAATTCTCTCAACAAGTTAACTTGAATATCTAAACTGAAAAGTTATTTAGATTTTAAAATAAATACTACATACTTTGCACATAGCCTCTTTAGTCTGTGGGCACTTTTGTATCTTCCAGGAGTGTTGTAAAAATCAAAAAGAAAATCTGTCATAAACTACTTGGGATACATACTGCCAAGCTTCACAACAAATTCACTTCTATTATTAAGAAATCTTCAACTATTTCCTTTTGTTCACCCTTAACTGCTCCAATTCCAGTACTATTAAGTTTCAGTTATCTAGCTGCAAAAATTGAGCTTCATAAAAACTATCTACTAGCTACTGCTATTTGACCATAAGCACACTAAGAAAGACAAGCTTTAAGTTGTGCCATATTTTCTTGAGTTAAATGCAACACTATTCAGTTTTGTGAGGTTGGAAAGAAACCTCAAACAGGTGTGCAATCTCTCATTCTAGGCAAAGCTACCAAAAGAGCAAAGCAAATCTTTGTTTATTAGAGCCATTAGGAAATATTTTTTATGTTCAAACTGTATTGCTACAACAGAACTTTGTTCATCACTCTTGTAATACAAGAATTACAAGTCATCACTTATCTGCGTAAGTGACCCCCAAATTACCAAGTTAACAATGACCACATGTATCAGCTATTTATTGCCACAATAATGCTATGTGAAATAATCCACCTCAGAACTTAGGTGTAAGATGAAAAGCATTTAATTTTCCTCATGAGTTCAAAGGTCGGGTGAGAAGTGCTTCTAGGCTGGGCTAATCTCAGCTAGGCTTGCTCATCTATCCACTGTCAGGCAGCAGATGAGCTTGCGCTTCGCTGATCTAACATGGTCTCATGTGGGATAGCTCTCTGCATGAGGTTTCTGATCTTCCAGCAGCCTAGCCCAAGCCTACTTTTGCCATATGCTATTGGCCCAAACAAGTCTCAGATTCAAGGGGGGAGATTAGAATCTGTCTCTTGATGGGAGGAGCCGAAAATTGCAAAAGGGGCAGATAGAAGCAAGGATAAAGTCGTGGTCATTTCTACAGTCAAGGTGCCAAAACCTCCTTTAGTCTTTTCTTCACACTAAATGTGATACTAATGCTGCCTCCCCTACACCCCTGAATCTGGACTGTGCAAATATTAACAACTAATTTTATCATTGTAAAATATAATTTCAAGAGTGGTGTTAAACTAGTCAAGGGGTGCTGAAATTAGACAGCAAGTTGAGATTTTAAGTTAAGAGCATAAAGAGTTGAAAAATACTGATCTTGTGACTTCAGGGAAAAAAGATGGCATGAAAGTTACCCTATGCACTAGACAATATGAATCCGTACCATTAAGAGGAAATTACACAGTATAAGTGGTTTTATAAATCTTCATCTACTATCTATGTATTAAGTAAACTTCCGATAAATTTTTGATAAACTTTCAGAAATAGTTTTATTCAAAGAGTAACACCAATTAACCTTTAAAATGAACCGTTTATTAAATCAGACCATTATTCTTAACAGCTATGTAAGATACAGGTATGTTTATGTCAGAGTATTTCACATGGAAATCTTTTAAAGTCTTATAGGCAAGCAAAATCGCAACCACGCAATATGTAAGTGCGGAGAGGGCACTGCTAAACATTCAAATAAGGCAAGTATTTAAAAACAATAGAACAGTTAAAAAAAATTCAAGCATTCCTTTAAGAGAATTCAATACTACAAGCTACATGTACTTGCTGAATGTATTCGTATAATCAAGGCAGTGTCTCTTCTTTTAAAACATCGGGCAATGGAACAAGGCTCATTAATAGATACCGCTGCCTTCAGATTTCCATCTCAACTGCTTTCCTTAAATTAAAATCACGAAGTGCACAATTAAGATATATCAAAAAACTGAATATGCTACTCTAACAGCTGTCCATGCTTAATACTTAGTGGTTTATTTGACCAAATTATGTCTTTTCAGGGAAAAAGAAAAACAGTAAGCCACTGTAAAACATTTAGTTTGAAATGTATGCTAATATTTTTCTTAAGAAATCAAAAATTATGGAGGGAAAAGGGTTATTTATCTTAAGGAAAAGAAAGCAAAACACTGGAATGACCAAACATTTTCAAAGAACAAGCACCACAAAGGACATTTGCATTCAGTTTTGTAATATTGATCAATGCATTTTTCTTACTCCAACCAATCCACTTCATCAAATTCTGAATCATCTTCTGAATCACTATATTCCACGGCAATACGGCGGGACAAGATGGTGGCAACGTCATTTTCAATGCGTTCATGTTTCGCTTCCTGTTCACGCTGCTCTTCTACTTTTCGTAGCTGAATACCTGATATAATAAATCCAAACCACTCATTATAAACCAAAATACTAAATATTACATATTATTAATCTTTCTGGAGTAAAATCAAATACACATGATAAATACTAACAGAAAAATAAAAAGCAAGATCGAGTAAAAAGAAACTGAAGGAATCACATTTAGAAAGACATTAGCTTCTTCACTGCTATCATCTGGGATATTAGCTGGTGAAGCTCACCAGACATCCAGCTTACTAAGACATTATGATGTATTGTATCTCTGCCCACCAAATCCTAAAAAGTTAGCCAGGTACTTTTCTTCTGTTACCTTTATGGTCAAATAAAATGAACACTGTTCAGTATATTTTCTGTGCCTTTATCCTTCCTGAGACTTGAGGAAAAAGCACTCTTATTCATTCTAATCTATACTGTTAGTGTCCGGCATATAGCAGGTTCTTAGAAAATGTTGGTTGAATAAATGAAATAATAGGTCAGGTCTTTTTTTTTTATTTTTGTTACTAAGGGAGGAAACTTAATCCTTTAAAGGCATCTGGTAGAGCAAGTGTCACTGAGACACCAAATGGACAACCTTAACTCTGAAGAAAATAGAATTTTTTAAGGAGTTAATATACATTCTAAATATAACATAAAGAACTTTAATTTTCTGTAACATTTAAGTCTGATACTTTACATTTCTTATTCATTCAATAAACATTTTAAGAATCTCTATTAAGTATGAAAACAAAATAATTAAATGTAATATATTTTCTTGAAAATGATTTAAAATATAAGTTGACTATAGCCATACCACCCTGAACACACCTGATCTCATCTAAAATATAAGTTGAACATAGCTTTACCTTCTAAAGACCATTTGTGCAAAAATATGATCACTTAAAATTTTAAAAATGAGGAAAACATATTGTTTAACTACTTAGAAAGTTTCTAATGCTACAATAGGATCCCTTTAATGGCTCTGAGAAAATTACCTTTTCGTATTGCTTCCAGAAGTACACTCCTGGCGTCACTGATTACAGGTAGGGTTGATGGATGACGCTTTGGCTCAGAAGCAGGTATAACTTGTGATGGAGGAGATGGAGGCATTAATGGAACATGGGGACCTGGGGCAGTAGATGATGGAGTTGGATGTAGCCCAGAGGGAGGATGAGCAAGAGCTGCAACTGTGACAGGTGATGATGGTCGAATGCCAGGTGGAGGCAAAGGAGGCGGTGGTGGGGGTGGAGGCAGCCCCTGGACTTCACCTTGTGGGAGTGGATGAACTGGTACAGTCTCACATACTGGGGCAGCTCTAGCTATCGGTGGAGAGGGCTGTACTAGAGGAGGTGCAATTGGAGGAGGAGCTGGGTGGAGAACTCCGGGGGCAATCTGAAGAGGAGCTGGAGGAGGTGGGACTGCTGGAGCTTGCAAAGCAGTGGCTGGTGGTGGAGGTGGGGGAGGTACTGGTGGGGGAGGAGTCGAAGTCATTGAAGCTCTTAATGAAGAAGTTGACAAGGCAGATGGAAGAGGTGGTGGAGGTGGTGGTGGGGTGGGGCTCACAAACACAGGTGTCCTGCCTGTAGCTGGTGACTGAGGGCGATTTTCTATCAAACCTGTAGCAGAACTGAAATGATAAAGATCCTAGCAAGTTATTCGAAGAGAAAAATTTAACCCCACAAAATATAAATGACCATCAGTAATTATACCAAGGTAGATGCATTAACATATTCCTATAGAAATTCAAATTTTCAGTATTTAGAATGAAATGAGAACTAAAGGTATACCAACAGGAAAATTAACAAGTGGTTCTTTGGTTTGTAAAATTCTAAATGGTCTCAACGCCTCATGCAACTTTCATATCCATGCAAGCGTTTTATGCTTACTTTGATAAGTAAAATGCTCAATTTTATAATGTGATATGAATCTGTAATGACTAAACATTTATCATGTTACAATATTTGTAGCAACACCTGTGGCCAATACACTGCTGTATTTATATTTAAGCTATTAAGAGTCATTATATGTCATTTCAGATAAATCAATGACAACTAATTATAAACCACAAAAGGAAATTTACAGCCCTCTTTCTTCTTGAAGATGAAATGTCAAATGAATCTGTGACAGAATGTTGATTTTTTAAACTGAAAACTGTAAAGCTTATCTCTCTTTCTATGTAAAAATTTATAATTTGGATAACAATGGATGAAATTAAACTTCAAAATAGCTTTACTGAAAGATTATTATGAGCAATTGCCTATTCTCTCTCAAATTCTTAAGACTATTTCCCCTAGTATCAAATTAACATTTATAATCACAACTTTGGTTCCCATTTTTAGTCCTTTACATTACAAATATTCTTAATTTGTATTAATATACACCAAGTCCTCTCTTAACACTGTCAATAGGTTCTATGACTTTAAATGAAACAACGTATAATGAAACGTATAATAAGCTAATTGATATAAACAAGATTAAGTTCCTGTAGCATCTAATCAACATTAAATGACACTGAATAAAACAACAGTATTCAAGGACATGCTATACTGCACATCATGTACTTGATAATAAAGCTATAACGAAATGAAATACACTTTAATCTTTAAATTCTCCTTAGTTGAATTTTCCCAAGAGAATGTGTCAGCTATTATCAGAGGCTGGAAAATTACCTCCCACAAGCCAAATGTGACCCACTCCCTATTTTTGTAAATAAATTTGAATTTTGAAATTTGAAACACAAATGTATTCATTTAATCATATATACAGTCCACGGCTGCTTTTACGCAACAATGGCACAGTTAAGTAGTTATGACAGAAACATGCCTACAAAGCCTAAAATACTCACATATACTATCTGGGCCTTTAAAGAAAAAGGTTACCAACCCCTGAGATAAAACATCACGTGCTTGTCCCAACATACCTGATACAAGTGGGTACAGGCTTTGCATCTCCGGCTGCATGCATTGGTGGGGGTGGAGGGGGTTCATGGGGTCTGACCAAGACCCTTTCCTCAGCTCTAGTCAGAAGCTCACTCATCTGACTAAATGGCAGGGCAGACAGTGAGTAAGATCCATCCATATGATCCACGTATGTCTGAGGCCTAAAAAATACCCGGTGTCAGTATATTTTTCGTGAATTGTGGGTGGAGTAAAGTGTCCTACATGAAATATTTAAAGTTTACCCTTTGAATATCAAGATTTTAACCATTTTCAAGAAACTTCCTTTAGGAATTTACTGCATTCATCCAGTTTTTAAAACAAAAAATGCTGCTCACAAAGCTAACTTTCCTTGCTGATTCAGGTTCATTAATGATGACCTTCAGTTATTTTATTATTTTATAATATAGTACTAATTCAATGTACAAGGATGAAAAGTATTACATATGTAATCTTAGAAACGAGAAAAGAATTAACTTTTATTAAATTGCATTCAAAGCTATCTGACTCTGCTTCATTTTCTTCTTTATAATAAGACGTCAATGACAAAAGTTAGAATATGAAAACTGGAATTTTCTACCACCAGGATATTTTGTTGCTCTCTTAAACCTATTTGACTTTTAAATGTCTTGTACCCAAGGAGAAAGGCCTCCCTGATACTAACACAACAGTGATGGTTAACTACATTGTTTTTATCTTTTTAGTGTTTTCTAAGGTGCTAGGGTACTCAGAAACCAGTATGTAGAGTAACACAGCAACATGTGACTTAAGATCAGATTTAAAGCAAAATTTTAGATACCTTGAGCAAGTGAAGAAATAAGTATTTACTGATTGTAGTATATGCTGGGGACAAAGTTGGGTTTAAAAAATGTGTATGAAGCAAGTTAGAAATATTGTATTTACACTATTGGGTCACCTAAATACCTCAATTGCCTAAGAATAGTAGAAATAAACGTTTGCCTACAGATTACTAATTTTTAAAAAAGTCTCAGTTCTTTCAGTCTCTTTTTTTCAATAATGCATATAGCTTCTTATGTGTACATTATTCCTAAAATAGGCCAAAATATTTCACACTTATGGCAAAATGATGTACATGCATTATTTAAAAGAAACCTTCAAATCTTTTACATTAAAAAAATCAGTAACTATATATATAATATATGTATATTATATATATCATAATAACTACAACAAATTGCTTATATGAAAATAGACTTCTTCCCAGAGAGATGCCAGTATGTTAGGGTAGTGTGTTACTTATATAGGGCCTGTAGCTACTGAGAAAGAAAAAAGATCTAGTCCATAATTTTGCAAAAGGGGATGAGTAATTTTGTTTCCAAGTCCTGAAGTATTTAAGGTGGAAGATACAGCAAAGAAAGGAAGTTAGGGAGAAGAAAAAGGAACAAAATATTACCCTTTCTCGACACCTATTTTATATATAGTAATATATACTTTAATAATACTTCAAAAAAAATTCCACATGCCATTCCTCTCTTACAGAATTCTAACAGACTCTGCCTGACATATCAAGAGGGAGTTGAGACTTCACATGAAAGCTAAAATAACCCTGAAGATCATCTACTCCAACCACCTCTTCTAAAAACGACAAATCAAAGTCCAGGTACAAAACTGATCTGCCCAGGATCTGATTTCAGCAGACTTACAGTGGTCTGGGGTTCAGAATCACCTCTATATTCATAATAGCATCTGCCAGTTCAACAGCTCAAGAACTAACACCTACAGGTATAGATATTAGAAATAAAACCAGTATTTTATCATTAATTTTGTTTAAAAAAACGAACAAAAGAAAAGAAACCTTGTTTCAAAATGAGAGGCTGGGCCATTAGCAACTTCAATATGCTTGTGTAAGAGATTGGCATCATCTTCGGCCAGCTCTGGACCTTGGGCCAGCTTCTGCCATTCTCTCCGCCTGTCATGAGGTGCTCTTGGCACTTTTTCTGGCTCATGAGGACGATCTAGATTTTTCTGCTGTAACAGATGTTTTGAAACAAAGCCAAATGCTGAAGTGCTTACTAGGTTTTTAAAAAGAGGTTATAACAATCAGAATAAAATTCAAACATCAATATTGAAAAAGACAATGTCATTATAATAAAAGTAACAGAGACAGTTCATTTGTACATTCAGAATTAAAACTTAGCTATCTTGCTTGTAATCCCAATTTCTTGTCATGTTTCTTTAATCTCTAATTGGAATTGCTGCGCCAGAAAAAAACAGTGTGCCTAAGTAATGAAATTTGAGGTCAGAAAGTCCTTTCAGATGAAAAATAACTCACCAGCTATGCTACATCTATCAGTTTTTGCTATAATGAGTGAAATTTCTACCATTAATGGTACAGTCTACCTCCAACAAAAACCTGAAAATTTACTAAGTTTACGTTATCTGGAAAGTCACCAACTAGCTAGCTAATACCTTAGAAAAAATTCAGTTATCCAATTAACCCATTATAACTGTGTCACTCAATAGACAACAGAGTATCTGAAAAACAAAAAGTGACTTAAATCCTGGGAGAAAGCATAGAGAGGTCTAGAGTGGGTACAACAAAGTCCAGTGCCCAAAAGGGCCAAGGAGATAGCATACATAAATGAAGAAAGAGGGTATTCCATGGGGAAGGCAGTGAGCTAGACAGGCATGTCAATTTAAGGCATTCCAGTTCAAAACTTTTAAGACCACTGTGGTTGTCAAACAAAACACTGCTTGTAGGTGTAATCTGGGCTGCCGGTCTCCAGTTGGCAAGCTAGAAGACAGGGGAACTGTCTAGTTAAGACAGTAACAGTAAGGCATCATGGAGAAAAGGTGGGGAAAGTCGAGATAGCTACTTGAGAGACTGAGGGGTGAAGAAGACAGACTTTTCCTCCTTTATAATTCTGCCTAAATGCAACATTGTTCCCTCTTTCTGTATTTCTAGTTATCGTTAACGTGAAATAAAGTAGATTTAAGTGAATTTTATTAGAAAGAGGAAAATGACAATTCAGCAGGTAACAGGTGAGAATAACCTTTCCAAAACATTTAGGATATGCTCTATGGAGAGAAAATAGTAGCTTAATCTGCTTTACCAATATTTGCATAACATTCCTTTGTTCCCTCTCTTCCCTGGTCCACTTAGTTCCTATTTGTTGTTTAAGATGCGTAAGCTTTGTTGGAAGTGTTTAACAACTCTGTTCTTTGTCTAAAACAGGCATGTTCAACCTGTGGCCCAACACAAATTCTTAAAATATTATGAGATTGTTTTGCGACCTCTTTTTTTTTTTAGCTCATCAGCTATTGTTAGTGTTAGTGTATTTTATGTGTGGTCCAAGACAATTCTTCTTCTTCCAATGTGGCCCAGGGAAGCCCAAAGGTTGGACACCACTGGTCTGAAGCAAATGCTATTTTGTGCTATCCACACCCTCCATGCATACCTCTGTTATGACACTTATCACACCACCTTACTAATACTGTTTAATTGTCTGCCTGCTCAAATTAGACTGTGATCTTTCTGTGTGATGATAGACTTTAGTCTGACTATATGGGCCCAATAAAATAAAACTGTCAAAGTATAGGACTAATAAAGTTCCATATATATAACAAAACACAAATACATAAAAACTAACTTCAATATTTTGAATCTCTTGTAATACCTTCTGCTTCCTCTTTTCCTTTCTCTTATCCTCTGTATCTTGCAACATTTTTTCCTTCCAAAGATCAAAGAAATATGAAGGATTGGTATAAAACTTCAAACCTTCTTTACCATCATCTCTGAAATATAAAACATCAATTAAAATATATATTAGTAAGACTAAGGCAATCAGAATAGAAATAGTTTTACAGGAATATCTTTTCTCTTACATTAATAAAACATAGCATGTGTAAAAATAGTGGCAAAATAAATTAGAATACTGCACCACAGAACATTTCTCACAAGTTGGGCAGTAAACTAAGGAAAATGGAAAACTAGGTATTTTCATAATTAGTGTTAATAATTTAAATGTACAGCAGGATAATTTTCATCCCTAACTTCTGCTGAACACCAAGTTTTCTAAGTCTTTTGAGAAATTCCAATAATTACAAATGGTTTTGCCTAACACAGAAGTCTTGAAAGGACAGTATCATTTAGAATACAGAAATCATACAGGGTTTCTGCCAATACTCTTACTTATTATTATTCCCACCAAGCCCCCAAAATCACCCAATAGTCATTCTTGTTGTAAAAGTTACTTATATCTAAATGACTTCCATATTGACAAATAGTTTCAAATAACTATCTCTGAATACCATTTTATTCAGGACACATAATCTGCATCTTAAACTACCCATTGAACAAATCATGTGAAAGGGCTTCAAAAAAGGGCTGAATAATTCCAGATTTTATTTTAAATAGTAAAATAATTTTTTTAAAGATACTATATATTCATTAGGTAAATTTAATGCATATAGATCAAGAGTAGATAAAACAAGCAAAAATAATATTTATTTTGTTAGTGTGGTGGAATTTTTGAGCTCCTTATTTTTTATTTTCCAATTAGAAAGTAAATTAAAAAGACAGTAACAACTCCTTGGCCCTTCATAGTTCTAAGTTTTCCATTGGCTTTTCTTATTAATATTTGTCCAAACAACTCCCTTGAATTAGTCTTGTCTTTCGTATGCCAAAGCTTGTGGAACATACCTAGTGATTAAAGCACTCATTTTCTAAAGGTGGTGGAGGGTTCTAAAGGAGGGTTCTCAGTGGTCAGAAGCCCAGTGAAATAAAGAATGTTTGGGGATTTTGCATTTAAAGGTAGACTGCTGACTATCTGAACTTGAAGCGTGAGATAAACAACCAGTCTTCTTATTTGTTGGCCTACTGACCTATAGGGAGTGAGTATATTGAGAGGTGGAGGCTGTTCACAAACATCATATGTCTCCTGCAATGGAATAGGCAATGTCTTGCGGTCGAAAAGCTGCTGATCTTGAATTGTAGAACTTCGGAAAGCTTTTCTCATTGTTATATCTTGCAAAGACACTAAAACAAAAATAAAAAATGTATTTTGTTTATTTTACTAAGATGATTTAACATAAAAAATTCATATACTATATTTGTTTAAAAGTCAGCCTTGCTCAGGAGGCTGTGACTGTAGTGATTGTGAATCAGGAACTATACTTTAAATGTTCTATCATTAAATCCCGTATCATTTTACACCTAATTTTCCTAATCAGCTTGGTTTTAATGTAACCTTTGATTTCTAAAGATCAGAAGGCTCTACTGACATCTGAAGCACATCTGTATTTCCCACCAAATACACCTTTTTTCTCTACTTGCCATCCCCAGGCCCCACCAGCCTACATTCTCTACTCCCTTTCTTCTATAAACTTTTTCCCCATCACCCTTTATTACTTTTATTTAGCATATAACAATAACACTGAAGGAATTACTTAGTTATCAGTGGCATTCTGAGCTTAACACACTGTTGACCTCTATGCTATATTGAATATAAACATTACACACTTACATAAAGTTAAAATAAACTTTATAGTAAAGTAAATATTTTCAAGTACTGGGCAATCTATAATATTCTTTATTTCATTTATCTTTTCTCTTGTGTCATAAGGATCTCTACTTAGCTATAAGCTCTTGGTGACTAAGACTGTCTTGTACATTAGCATCTTCAGTTACCAGCACAGCCCCATCACATATATGATGATTTCTTAAAATTTCATTTACATTTTCTTTGGGACTATGCAGCATGATGACATAAGAAGTGTACCAAAATCCTACATTTTTAACACTTGGAGTGATTTCCTGATATCAGGTGATTTCTTATTATATTTAATATGGCTTTAAGTATACAGATAAATGCTTTATACCATAGCAAGGTCAGTACTAAGCAATCACAATTCTTAAACTATTCTTCTCCCTAAAATAGTATCTCTCTCATCCTCAGAAGTAAAATTCACCCAATATAAACATCTGGATCTAAGGAACAGGTGAAGCAGTGAGGCTGCCTATGGTTACACCATGGCTGCATTCCCAGAGTTCCCTTGCTCTACACCTGTAACACACTTAAAAACACCAAAATAAAATTCAAAGAGATAAAGTTTTTCCTCGCTGTCACTAAAAAGTAGTATAAGAGGTATGTAATCAGTACATACTGTATGTGCTATATGATTTCATTAATTTTTATTTTATCTTTATAATTCAATGATAAAAATTTCATTCCATTTTTAAACATAAGAACACTGATGCTAGAAAACATTATCTAACTAGCCCAAGGCAAAATGGTGAATAAGCAGTAAAGTCAGAAGAGAAAACCCAGATCTGTCTGCCTTTGAGGTTGATCCTTCCGCCACAATACCACACTCCTCCTCTGGCTTCTGTTGGAAAGAGCCTCTGCTTTCCATAACCAAAGTGGATCAATTCTTGCCACCCTCCCAGCCCACTTACTTATCTTAAGTATGTAACCAGATGGGACCTAGTGCTCATTCTCCCAGAACTTTCTTAGCAAGGATGTAAAGACCATGTAACACAATAAGCATTTTTCTAACCTCAACTCCTCTCATTTATCATTTGTCTTACTTAACAGACCACACTGACAAAGCCCCTTCCAGTTGCCAACAACAACATCTGATATTATTTAAACATTATTATATAATACAGTAAGTTAGTACAACAGGTTTATAAACATAAATGAATTCGATACAATTGGACAGGTCTTTGTTCAAAAGTAATTTTTAATATACTTTCTAAATTATAATGGTTCTCAACATTACTATTAAATGGCATTTAAAAAAACAAAAATATTGACATTACACTCTATAATTTAGTATTGTATTCATGTTATTTTGTTTGAATTCTCACTGAGTATAAAAATCTAGGTTAAATATCTTTGAAAATTCCTTCCATGCAACAACTCCAAGACAATTTCAAATGAGATAGTTCAGGTTTTAGATTCTGAATTCTTACCCAAGGCTCTACAAATTTTAAAGAAAACTATAAACAATTTTGATAGTTGTTAGCACACTAGGATTTTTTAAAAAAACACTTAAACACGTGAAGTTATTTACTGGAATCTGTATTTTCATGTTTAATTTTACTGGGAATGCTAAGAGATTTGTTAAAATTTAACTGTATTTGGAAACTAAATGTTAATTTTTATTTCTGTTAATATAAGAATTGCCTATGTATTTCTGTATTATTAGATGGCATATATTTAAAGCTTAAATGTTTAAGTTACTTAAAAAAGAAATTTTGGATTCAAATTATATAATTGAAAATATGGCCATAAAATGTTTTTTCACTACTAGCAATGATTTTGTTTCAAGAATTTTAAGAAGTATGACTAATGTACCATGTTTCAAAAGATACCACCAAGAAAACCCCACAGGGGAAATATTTGCAAATCATATTATCTAAAAAAAGACTCAGACCCAGAATATATATAGAATTCTTATAATGCAAAAATAAAAGGAAAATAACCCAATTTAAAAATAGTAAATGGATATGAATAGAAATTTCTCCAAATAAAATACACAAATTGCTGATAAGTCATTTAAACCCTGGTTTTAAATCCAAACTCTACCCCTTCCCCCTGGGTAACTTGTCTCTAAATGACTTATAAGCCATGAAAAGATGCTCGACATCCTAAGTCATCACAGAAATACGAATACATTCTAGATATAAACCAATATTGAAAAACATTATGCTAAGTGAAAGAAGCCAGTCACAAAACATCACATATTGTATGATTCCACTCATATGACACATCCAGAACAGGCTAATCTATAGACAGAAAGTAGATTAGTGATTGCTAGAAGTTGGGGGAAAAGGAGATGGAAAGTGACTGCTAATGGCTATAGAGTTTCTTTTTGGAAAGATGAAAAGGTCTAAAATTGATTGTGGTGATAGTTGCATAACTCTGTGAATATGCTAAAAGCCACTGAATTGTGCAATTTAACTTTAGATGGGCTAATAGTGGGTGTATGGAATATATCTCAATAAAACTGTTTTCAAAACTTATGAATTTATATCTTTACAAGCAGTAAAAATTGACATAGTAAATATTTGTGTCTCCCTATTTAGGTATTAAATTAGGTTATGTCAAAAGACATCCATCATTGCATTCTACTTTTTGGTTTTTTTCAGTGATATCCTTTAATATACTTATTGTTCAAGTTTAGATCTATTATACAACTTGCATTTATATTAAAAATGTTATTCAAAAAATATATTTGAAGGTCATAAGAGATTCACATTAAATAATTCTCTAGGATAAGTGAAAATTATATTCTTAATAGTTCCATTACTTTTTATTTAGAAAAAACAAACAGGAGGTTGAGAAACATTAGCATTCAATGTATTTTATCAGGGTAGGGGAAGCTGTTTTACCACTGAAATTTCTACTACTATTTCAGCTGCAATGGGTCTTTTTTGTTGTTGTTGCTTTTTTTTTACCCTATACCCCTGGTTTAATACTCAGTATGGAACATTTTGTCCTACATATTGGCAAATGGATTTTTTTGGAAATGTCTATCTAAACTGGGAAGTAACATTCAAATAATTACATCAGATTTTAGCATTTAACAATATGCACACACAAAAGCATATTTAAAAATTTACATTCTTACAGACTCAATTTCAATTTACTAAGAATTTTAAGTAATTTTCAAATAATTTTTATTTCTAAGACAAAAGTATACAAATAAATTGTAAGGGAGCAAAGAAAAGAGAATGAGAATAGAGGAAAAGTCTGGTTAAAATAATTTTTATGTCAGAAACTTAAGACTTATTTAGTATACAGAAAGAAGAGGTAAAAACAAAAACAACAAATAGCAAAGAAAAGCCAGGAGAGTCATCCCAACAGCACTTAGAGATAATTCACTGATTTATTACAACATGTAAATGGTTGTGATGGTCACAGGTAGAAAAAACTTGTAAACTTGTGTTAATACTGTTCTTAAATATTTTACTCATCTCACCTAACCTAAAAAATATATTTGAAAGAAAATATAGTATGAATAAACTTACACTCTTCTTCTTTAGGGTCAAGCTGTGTAACACTAACAGATAGACGGTCCACACGTTCTTGTAACGAGTTAACTCTGAAGGAAAAACTATGTGCTTCGTTGAATAATTCTCCAAATATATCTTCAGCATATTTACCTAAGCAAAAATGAAACATAGGCCACAAACTTTAATGTGATCAGTGAAAATATCAAACAATTTAATATTTAGAAGTGCTGTCCTGATTAATTTGCCACTTTGTGAAACTAATTTCAACTTTAAACTCTAGCCTTAAGTAACCCAATTGTGACAAGAGTCACAAAACAACACAAACCCTGGAATCTGGTTTTAAATATTAGTTCTACCACTTCCTGCTAGGTAACTTGTGTCTAAAGGGGGAATACTTTACCTGCTTTACCACATCTATCTACCTGCTGAGGGTTAGAGAAGATTATGACATGAAAGTACATACAAATAATACATCTTTTAATCCCAAATCAGCATTCATAAATAGACTCTACACTAGAACTGAATTTCAAGCCATGTGGCAGAATCCAAAATTCCTCATAAGCCTAGCAGATGACCTGTCTCAGGTACACCCACAGATTCTGAAAATTTATGAGAGAAATGTACATGCTCTTTTGTTCCAGTTTCTTAAAAGAACACCATAAATCTAAAAATCACTGCATTTCTCTAATCATGTAAATTTCCATTACTGAAAAGAATAAACCAAAATAATCCTATTCTAAAAGGAGATTTAGAAGGCCTACGATGAAAAAATTTAAGTATATTTAGAACATATAAACTAATGCATCCTTAAAACATAAAGATGAGTCCATTACTACCTATACTTTTGAATTAAAAAAAAAGACCAACAGTCTTCATAAATCAAGACACTTTAGACCTGAGCATACTATCTAGGTTAAATCTAGCTCAAAAGCAAGCTCTATCAAGACAGTTCCTATGACAGAGAAGTAATAAATACTTATTAAATGAATTCATTAATCTTACCAGTTTATATTTGAATAATACTGCATTTTTTCCCAAAGCATTTCAATATATTATCAGTTACAGCAACAAATATTTACTTAGAGGGCTCACCTGTGCCAGGTAGTTGTATTACCTACTGAACACACCAAAAAGTAAAATATAAAATTCCTGTCCTAGAAGATTTTAAGAAAAAAAAAATCAGAACTTAAGAAAAAAGATTTAAAAAAAAAAGATAGTTTTTTATATAGTCAGTTGCATATATTCTTTAAACAAAACTGACTAAAAATGTCTTATGTGCCAGACATAACAGGTCTCTGTCATTGATGAGTTTTGAGCAGAAATTTAAACAAATGAAAAGAAATTTAATAAATAAGTCCAAATCTTTGCCACATTTGCTTTGAAACTTTGGTAGGAATTTCTTCACCTATAAAGCAGGGATAAAAATATCTGCTTTAAGAAGTTACAAGAAAAGGAGACACAGCAAACAAAGGCGCTGGTAGAATACCTGATTCAGAGTAGGAGAGGAACAGGCACCTCTTACTACATCATAATGTGAAGTAAGAGTCACAGAGCACAGGGAAAAAGGCACCTGACTTGGGTGTAGGCTGGTGTTTTGAGATACTTCCAGAGACACAGAATTTCTCTGGCAGATAAGAAAAAAATCCCAAGTGGAAGAAAAGGCCAGTATAAAGTTATTCATTTATTCAACAAAATGTTAAGTATACAATGCTATGGATACACAGATGGAAGAGACAATTTCATCCTAAAAGAGTTCAGTTCAATACAGGGTCCTTAATTTACAGTCTGTATACCACCTGAAATTATATGCAGATTTTTTAATGCATCTGCATTTTTCTGGAAAGAGGGCCCATAGTTCTTTAACAGATTTTTTTTTAAGAAGTCTATGCTTCTCTCCGCACAAGTTTAAGTGCCAAGTACTTCAGTGGATAAGCATCCCTTTTTCCATTCCTTCTTACTTTCCTAATCTACCTCCTCCTTCCCTCATAGAGAGAGCTGAAAGCAATAAAGTTTGTGATTTAAAACTGATGGTGTATGTATATGAATTTCAACTAACCTTACTTACATTTATTATACTATTTCTCTACTCAAGAACCTACAAATTCTCCTTATTATCTATGGTATTAAAATCTAAGTCTTCTCATCTAGCATTCTGTGTCTTCCATAATCAGGTTCTGCCATATTTATCCAATGTAATTTATCCCTTTAATCCCCCTTACATATTTATTTTTGCCTTTATTTGTCTAATTCTTCATGCAATCTGAAATGCCTTCCTTCCTCATTCTTCTCTGTTTTCCAAATTCTTTTGTTCCTTTCAAGGCTCAATTCAACTCACATTTCATTCAGCAAGCCTCCTGTAATGACTTCATTTTATGCTTATCTCTCTTTTCTCAGTTCCTGTAACCTAAAATTTGCGATTTTAATTATATACTTGTACAAGCACATAATGTTCAGAATGATTTCAGTATTTATCATATTGATTCTCCAACTAAATGCAGTATACTCTTTTTGGACAAGAACCATACAGCTTTATCATGCAGCAAAGTACTGTTACTTACTGTCTATCTATATGTCCAATTAGTCTTATCTAGCCAATTTATCCATCCTCCTATCTATCTACCTTGCTATCTGTCTGTCAAATTTTCTATGTTTGAGAACAAGAAGTAGGCTCTATCAGCTCATCTTGGCAGCATAAACTAACAATAGTCAGTAAGAGAAAGGCCTTGGGAAGAGATAATGATAAAAAAAACCCTCAGGTTCATAAGAGTTTCTTCCAATGGTTGCTTAAGGAAAACAACAATGAAATAGGAAAGCATTTTGGTACAGCAGAAGACATTCTTGGTTTTTGAGTAATTATGTATTATAAAACAGAAATGTGTTCTACTATGGAAAAAAAACTGTGCAATTTTGTGAGTAAGAGGTCAGGAGGATGTTCAGCCCCAAGTCATACTGATCTCTTCAGTTTACCTTCACTGCTGTGTTCTTTAGCATTTTTGCTGCTAACAATAGTACCCAAGTGAACATCTCAATTACCTAGAACCATTTTGGATAGCCAAATTTTCAAAGTAATTCAGAAATTATTTAATACATTTATTATTTTGACTATTTTTTATGAAAACATATAAAAATCCTTTTTAAGCTTCCCTGTCTTAAATACAAAATTAAACATAATTTAACCACTTCTTGAGGACTTAAGAGTCATGAATTGATTATAAAAATTAATTTATGTCAGGCTAGAAAACAGTTGTGAAATGTGGTAAGAATATTTGTTTTTACATTAAATGGCCTCTTTCCAGTTTTTATGTTGCTTCTTCCCATATACAACTTCTTCCTTTGCTGTAAACTACCTCTTCTGGCTGGCTTCAGTAAGGCCTGTTTCTACCATCTTCCCCACACCTTCTCTTTAATGCCTGAAGCATAAATATTAGGAAACCAGATCATCAAACCTGTATGAACTATCAAAGTAAAAGTAAACAGGTTCTGAGAAAGGGATCAATTGGTTATATGTGCATAGTCTTTAGTGCATGCGTCTGTTTATTCTGGCTATCTACCGACATTTTAAGTTTCATTCCAGGTTCTCCACTAACAAGTGGGAAAACGGCCAGAGAATTTAATTCCGGGGTAGTAAACTATTGTTACACCTTGCTACAATATTTTGCAGGTTTTCTATGTTTTTGAATCTTTATAAATTCCTTACGAAATGTCTATCTAATTTCTGATTCCAAATCTGAAGCACCCAAAGCCTAATTTAATTATATTTTTATAATGTAGTTCTTCTGTTTTCAGAATTTGGCTACAAGATGACAATGTGCTTGCTGATAGGTGGTGCTTATATGGACTATACGAGACTTGAAAATTCATTAGCATTTCACCTTTAGGTTATGTAAGAAATGAGTTAGTACTACAAATTAATACCTTTAATCATTTTATTAGTTATCAATTCCATATTGGGTATTTACCTAAAGACCAGATGCCAGTATTAAACCCAAAATTCATTAATTTTAAGAAATATTTAATCAAATTTATCAATATCATTTCTATGTCCTTAACACATGTATTTTATTATTAACAAGCTGATGTACCCAGGTACATGTATTACATACAAATTCTATATAAAGTCACATTATATTACATTCAATCAGTGCCAGAACACAACAAAAAAGATGGGGGGAGTTAGAAAATGTCTTCAAACAATATAGTTAATCACATGTTAATATAATATCTAGGACTCTTCTTGTAACTTGTCTATATTACATGAGGGCTGTCCAGAAAGTATCCAGCCATGTAACATGAAAAACAGATGCATTTATGGCTGGGGTTTTTTCTGAACAGCCCTCATCTATTGACCTTCCCAAGGAAGATACAAGTAAACAATGTTAGTGATTCATTGCCAATAACTAGCCTGGAAAACATAACCACCAAAAGGGACAAAGAATATATATAAATTCAAATAAACTTCCTTTTAATTTATTCTTCTAACTTATTTCATAGGCAATACAGAAATTTAATGCTCTTACCACAAGCATTCAAATCTACCTTTTTATGTTGCTTTAGCTACATAAGTAGTTACTTGAAACAAATTAGATTAACAACCTCTGTTTATCTTGTGCTAAGTATCCAATTATAAAAAGGACAAAAGTTAAAAGGAAAAGAAAAGAAGAGTCATTCCTGCTTGTAAGGACATTCTATGTGGGAGGTTATAGATGAGAAGATAAATCTAAGACCATATAGAGACTATATCTAGGCCAAGAACACCTTGTTTTATCTTTAAACAGAAATATTAATATAAATGTCTTACTAAAAAGATAATCCTTCAATTCAAAAGATAGACTAGATTTTTTTTAAACATTAAACAAATTTTACTTCCTTAACCTAGGAGGTGTTCTGCAATCTCATAATGGGAAAACACTGCCTGTCTCCTCCTCCCTAGTGCTGTTGCCACTGTCTTTACTTACTGTCTGGCCAACCTGCTTGCCTTGTGTCTGTCAGAGGCCAGGTTCACTTGCTATTTTCACATCAGGCTGCATATCAGACTCTTAGGACTCATCCTGATGTCCTTTAGAACACACATTGAACTAACCTAATCCTGACTAGTGTCTACCTTACACTTTTCACTTTTAGATATTTGATAATACAAAAATATTTCCATAGGGTAATAAAATATATGCGAGGAGAGATACTAGTGTCCAAAAACACAAATAAAGCCTCTGAAAAGTAAACAGTGACAACAAGCAAGCAAAAGTATAACTTCAGCTCTACCTTTCATAGATCAAATCCTATTTTAAAAACAATCTCAGTAATTCCTATTCATCAAGTGATTCTGTTCCTAAAGATTCCACCCTTAATTCCCTTTCCCAGAGGAAGCATGCAAGGGAAGAAGAAATGATTATAAAACTCATTAACTACTTAAAATGACTACATTTTTCAGAATAATTTTTTATTCTCACCAAATATCTTCCCCTCCCAAATTAATCACTAAGAACATCTTAATATTCTAAAGCATAACATTCTGGTTTGGGACTAATATTTTTAATTGAGATAACAATACTTACTTAGGCTACTTAGTTGTCTAATTATATTTGCCAAGGAAATATTGGTTACACATTCCAGTTCATTCTTAATGCCTCTAGGCAGGGCCGTGTGGCACAAGTGCCTAGGATCGATGTTTCTTTTCACTAATGGCATCTTGAGCTCAACCTGTGTGTCAGCTCACCTGTAGAAAATCAAACAATAAATTAACATTATTTGATTTTAACCAACATAGTAAGACCTTATCTTATCTTTCACACATAATAATAAAATATTTGCTAGTATGAGATAATGAAAATGAAATCACCTGACTAAATGAATCAAAATTAATTTGTTAACCTTCTTTCATCTTCAATTATTAGAACATTTTATAAAACATTGAAAAATAATCCTTACTTTCAATGTCAGTTGCTTCATGGTAATTTCATAATCACCATCATTACTATTCTCCTAAAATCATTGTTTTTACTTACTACAATCAGGGGTTTTGTTCTAGAATCTAGAGAGATGGTGTGACAGGTCCTCTCTAAATAAGTGCTAAGAAGATTAAAGAAGCTGGAAGAGAAGTATCAAATTTACTTTTCCAAATAAAATGTGTCAGGCATTCAACAGTTCAGAGGCCAAATAGCCCAAGTAACCCTACAACCTCAACCTCATAAAAGCTAACTAACTCTAATTTATCAGAGTTCAACCTTCTTTGAATTACAGTCAGTCCTCATTTCCCAGGCTTCCTACGTGCACAAATTTCGACTATCACCATAACATGATTTCAATTTCACTCACCACAGTATATTGTCAGCAACTTCATAAATACAAACTTTCCTGCTAGCATTTCAGTCCACACACCACTATGTTAATAATGAGATGCACATCATGATCAGTGACCAATCACATCACTTCTTTTCAAAGTAGGTTGGTGATTGGTCACTTCATCTGCTGTTCAATTTGCCATTAAAGCATATTGTTGGATTACCTTCTTGCCTCCCAGTGATAAACCCAAGTGAAATTTTACAAAGTGGATAACTGAAAGAGGGAACTAGCCAACCAAGATTAAAGTGTAGCAAAGAAAAAAGAATGTTAAAAAAATGATAATGAAATTTAAATTGAATGTAAGAAGAGTAACAGAAGACATAGCTGATTATGGAAATGTTATCACTATCACTGAGAGACTGAATGACTACACAATTTATTTACTCATTCTAATGTTGATATGAGTTGTTTCCAGTTTGAAGCTATTATGAATTATGTCAAACTGTTCCAAAAGTGACTGTACCAATGTAAGTGTAAGAGGCTGCTGCTGCTGCTCTACTTCTTCACAGTCAAAGGGAGTAGTGAAGGTAAACTTCTGACATAATTGAGGAAAATGGTTCTTCCTAAAAGATGTCCCAGAGGAATGGAGGCCAGCAAAAAACTTCACGGTAAAAGGAATGCAGAGGTATTTCAACATATTAGAAGTGCAAAGAATAAAATGTTGAAAGCTCACCTAAATTTAGTAGCAAGATGTAAGACAATCTGCCATGGTACAGAAAAGATGCTCATTCTAATATTAAGCTGTGCTATTGTTACAAGACAAAGCACTGTACAAACTACTGTTCAGTTTCTTACAAAGAAATAAAACTTTAATTCTGTTTCTAATGTTTTATATTACACCAGACTAAATTAATGTTTTACTAGTTTTCTCATTCCCCTAAACATTTATAACTGACATAGCATAGTTTTTAATGTTTTGATGATTTTTTAAAAAGATCATTAAACAATTGTAATTCCTCCCATTGATTACTATGATAGTTTTTGCTCAGTTTTCATTTGTGTGGTCAATTTTTTTGGTCCCACACTATCATGCAAAGTGAGGACTGCCTAGACTCTCCTACTGGCAACAACGGCTACTAAAGGAAATAATTTATTCTCTATTGAGTTTTAATGACTGCCAAATGAAAAGTTTTAGATAAAACTAATTGCACTGAAGTGTTATCAACAAACTTTTGCATGAAATTTGTCTCCTCTGGTTTGTTCGTTCAGCATTATAAAATTGTACAACATGAAACACCAAAAATTATACAAAGTCATACAGTTCAAAGACTTCGGCGAACACTTACGCAACCTCACGTAAGAAATAAAACATTGCCTAGACCCCAGAACCCTTCCATTTTGATCTTCTCCCCAATTACCTCTGCTTCCCTCCTCCCCAAAGATAACCATTATTCTGACTTTTATAAGCATTTCTTTGTTTTTCTTTTTACCACTTATGCAGGTACTCTATAAACAGTATGGATTGCTTTTTGGAGTTTATGTAAATGGAATATGATATGTATTGTCTTGCCCTTTTCATTCAGCATTGTATTTGTACCATTCATTCATGTTACTTTATGTAGATGTAAGATGATCATTTTTACTGCTGTGTAATATTCCACTGCATGACTACACTATTTACTCATTCTTTTTTTTTTTTTTAAATTCATTTTTACTGTTAGACTTATTGGGGTGACATCTGTTAGCAAGGATTACATAGGTTTCAGGCATACAATTCTACAGTGCATTGTCAACTTGTTGTATTATAAGTTCACCACCTAATGTGACTTCTCTTTCCATCACCTTATATTTAGCTTCCCCCTCTCCTCTCCCACTCCCCCTTTCTCCCCTCCCTAACCCACTCATCCCCAAATAAACATTAAACTATTGATTGTGTCCATGGGTTATATGTTTGTTCATTTCTTTTTTTCTTTGCTTTCAGTTTTATATTCCGCATATGAGTGAAATCATGCAGTTCCTTGTTTTTTCTGTCTGGCTTATTTCACTTAGCATGATGATCTCCAGGTCCATCCATTTTGTCGCAAATGGCAATATTTCATCTTTTCTTACAGCTGAGTAATATTCCATTGTGTATATGTACCACAGCTTCTTTATCCAGTCATCTGTCACAGGGCACTTTGGTTGTTTCCATGTTTTGGCCACTGTGAACAGCGCTGC